>JAULJZ010000009.1:8603439-8617731 GCA_032270985.1 Heliamphora pulchella | reverse complement strand
CCACCCAACGACCCTTGCCAGACCACCCTAGCCTTTCGCCGCTCATCGTCGCACACCCAGCGAGGATCGTCATCCCTTGTCGCCCCTCCAGCGAGGCTCCCAGCCTCTCGTCGCACCACCTGGCGCCGAAACCCACCAAAACCACCACCTCTGGCGCCGAAACCCACCAAAACCACCACCTCTAGCGCCGACACCCTCAAACCAGTTCACTTCTGGATTTTCTATATTTATTGGTGGCAATCTTATCTCTTGGAAGAGTAAGAAGCAAAACGTGGTTTCTCGGTCGAGTGCCGAAGCCGAATATCGGGCCATGGCTCTGGCGACATCTGAGATTTCATGGCTCCGTCAGCTGCTTAGTGAGGTGGGTGATCCCTGTCCTGGCCCAACAAAACTTTGGTATGATAATAAATCTGCAGTGTATATTGCTACAAATCCAGTATTTCACGAGCGCACGAAACATATTGAGGTGGACTGTCATTTCCTTCGGCGCGAGTATCAGAATGGTGTGATCGTGTTTGGCTCCGTTCGTACTGGAGAGCAATAGGCGGATATTTTAATTAAATCCATTCCGGATTCTCGGGTTCAATACATATGTGACAAGCTGGGCATGCTAAATATATATGCTCCAGCTTGAGGGAGATGTTAACTTTATTATGCTTATTATTATATATTTATTATTCAGTGTGTGTGGGTGTATGGGTGTAATGATGTTGCCTAGCTTTATCATAAATAAAGAATCTCGCCTATCCTTTAGGGTACGGCTTCTCATTATTCCCAGTTTAATAACACCACTCACGTCTTATAATCCTAGTCTATTACAGTACTTCACTTCGACATCCCATAGGCATACTTTAGGCACTTTTGTATGTAAATCACAAGCATGTTTTACTGATTTACTATTGAATTTAAATATTAGTCCAATGTTTCATGTGGAGTACATGGTACTTGATCGAAGCACTTCAAAGCCTCTTATTTTGTTTGATGGTGTTTGTTACGAAATGGCTTTATTCCCACTATTAACTCCTGTTTCCCTCAAGTTAGTCATTTCATGGATATCAAATTAGTGCTTCTATTGGGACCCAGGGCATTATTTTACACATGAAGCTTCTCATCACCATCTTGTAGAGGGAGTGCTTCACTGATTACATGTTATCATAGTTGAGGAAATACTTCACCAATCTGAGCTTCATTTCATGAAATATTTCTTATCTTTACAACTTTGAGAGTTTTTCACCATCAATGAAAAATGATGGGGAAAGGAAAGGAGTTGGATGAAGAAACATTTTAAAGGATTGGATTTTGAATTTAATTAGGAGTTGATTATGTTTAGGATTTTATTAGCTCCTTAGATTATTTCTATAATTTAGGATTTTATCAACTTTTAAATGATTTCTATAGTAACCTATGCATATGTAAGAGACTCCAACATAATGATTTTATTTACTCCATGGTATTGAGAATTAAGACTTGAAGATCAAGTTTCTTTTCTTTGTAGAATTTTGAATGTCTTAAACTTGGCTTGGGTTTTCATTTCTATTCTCTTCAATCGTTTAGTTCAACCTAGCCAGTTCTCCAACATCACTGGATCACATCTAATTATCCATTTTCTATTTACATAAAAACAACAAGCCTTGCAAGAAGAGTTATTAGTGACGTTCATGTTTACATAGAAGGCCATTTTTGCATTCTTCACTTTTTAATGTTACACGGTCTTGGGAAGAACTCAACCTCAAAAGCTAGCAGTTGAGGTGAGGGTGCCCTCACGCTTATGTACTGCACATCACTTTTGTATTCAACCGATGTAGAACTTTGTTTCACACCCTCTCTCACGCAGAGCGTGCTCACTAGGCAGCACCTACTACGTATAGACAAGGAACACGCACCATACCCATCCCTAATACTCCAGCTCTAATACCATATTACACGGTCTTGGATAGAACTTAACCTCAAAAGCTAGCTGTTAAGGTAAAGGTGCTATCACGCTTATGTACTGCACATCACGTTTGTATTCAGCCGATGTGAGATTTCGCTTCACATCTCAAACTACTATAGTACTATCTAAGAATTAAGAAGTAGATAAACCTTTTTTTCTTGACGCATCCAGCCTCTCTGTATATACTGTTCACGCAACACTACTTGATTCTACATGCATCGATTATTTTTCTCCTCTTAGGCTTCACATGATTGTCAAATGAATTTGAAATGCTCAAGGTCTCATGTACTTATGAAGTCACGAATTCAATGGCATATACTTTAAAACAAATTATAATAACGCAATCAATAGATAATGCCCATCTCACTCAATTTATTCATAAGACACAAAAATACAAACGCAAGCAATAGATAATGCTCATCTCGCTCAACTTATTCATAACACACATAAATGCAAGTAATTCAAAATTACCATAGAAATCTGGAAATTATCCAGCACCACGGTACCTGAATCTCATTTTTAAGAAGAAAGTTTACGAGGGAAATTGAATGACATAACTAAAGAAAACAAAACCGTCACAAGTCCCCATAGTACCATGAAAGTTACAGATCAATGCAGTAATCTGTGTGAATTGTTATAACATGGAATCAAATTCCACGAGACCCAAAAATATAAATCATCATGTAGGTTAAGATGAAGGCAGCAAATAAGTTGAAATGATTACAGCATTTTCATTGGAGCAACTAATTCCAAAAGACCATAACAGCAAGTGTTAAAAGAATATAGTTGTACGAGCTGCATGAAATTGACATCTCACCTGTTCAAGTGTCTCCCTTTGCCCATGTAATAATGCAGCACTGGGACCAAGAAATGACAACCAAAAAGACAATAAAAACCAACCCCAATTAAGCAACGTGAATGTAATAATAGGAACCAACATTCTCCTTAATTAACCAGGGACAAAAGGTAAAGGAAAGGAAAAAAAAGCCTACGGAATTATGCAAGATGCAAGAGTTCCACTCTGAGAGAGCTGCCACTGTCGATATCTTCGAATCTGTACATTTATTATATCCCCGTCTGCAATAGACTCTGCAGCACGGGCAATTAAGCTCATCCGTTTCATCCCATTATCATCTTTGCCAATCGAACTTGGCCTATAATTGATATAGTTTTCCTACAATATATTTTAAAATATTACTTGACCAAACAATTATAAAGGGGAAAGGCAAGAATTTGTGATATGTTGCACATTATGCAAAACTATGACTATCCAACAGAAGGTATCCAAATCAGCCACAAAGAATTGTTTTTCTGTTGCAGAACAAGAAAGCTGCTTGTGTCATGACTCAAGAAATGTAGTAGCTATTAAACTCAGCAAACCTAGCCAAATAACAATAAGGGTAGATTACACTGACCCCCCATGAGATTTTAGACAATTACAAGGACCTTCCCGTCGTAATTTGCGGAATTCCACCGACATCTCTAAAATGACACAAATACCATTCCCGAAAAATGCTAGTGTGAAAAAATGATATACAAGACTACAAATTTTCCCTTAGTTTTTCCTCTCCAAGCCCCATCCCCTTCTGTAGTCAAAGCCCCAGGCCCCCAGTTTGCCAGCCGCCATTACACCCATTAACATCTTTACCAAATGCCACGAATGTCCACTCAAGCAAACGACCAATAGCTTCAACCACCATCAAAAGAAAACAGAACAAAAAAGTAAATTAAAAACAAAACAAAAGCAAATAAAAAAAACAAAGCAAAAACATCTAAATTTACAATTTCCTCACTCTAAATGCTATTGACCCTTTGCTCTAATCCACCACAAACTCTGCAACTTCCTTAGGTAGATAAATACATATAGAGAGGGGGCAACCCAGTGTACAAGGCACACTAGAGCGGGCATTTAGAGAGGGCAAGACGTACACTTCTTCTATGAATATATGGAAAACCCACCATGGGGTCTGGAGAGGGCAAAATATAGGCTCCTCCTATAAACCACAGCAGCACAGCCATACATTTATCTATTCATGAAGCATTTTTAAACAGTTTGTTTTTTAGTTCTCCCAATATTTTCCTTGGAGATTGAAGGTTCTTGAAGATAACAATCTCTCAAATACATTTCCTTATCAAGTTCTCTAATTTATTGTATTATGATCCAAAAGAAAGAGCTGGGCATGTAAAAAAAAGGCAATCGTGGCAAACTAGGTCCACTGTTCATGGATTTTGTTAGTGGCAACAATCGAGGGGCCATAAGAGTGAAAACGATTAGTTTTGAAGGTTTGTTAGCGGCAAAGTATGGAAGGGTAGGAGTCATAGGCAGACTTTTAATCGCGGTGTCGGTCGGCGTAATGGTCGCAATCGCGGTCGCGTGTAGCGAGTATCAAATGCATCAATCAATCTGTAACGAGAATCAGTAACCGCACTTGTGAGTTTTCTTCAAGTGCTAACAAATAGCATAAAACATGTTTTCTAAAATAATATTGAATTTGTTTTGTTTTAAAGATCAGAAAAGCTGATATTGTTGTATATTTTAGTTATGTTATAGATTCATGAATAATATTGAACTAAATAAAAAATATTTATATATTATATCAATATGAATATTATTTCATATGTTTAGGCTAAATCTCGTAATTTTTGCTTATTTTGTCTTTTCTAAACTTTTTTCATCTGTTGACTAAAACTTTTTACTTTTTCAAATCGTCTCGATGAGATAATCAGAAAAGTAAAAAATTTTGATCGAGAAATAAAAAAATACACTAAAGACGAACATAAGCAACATAAAATTTAACTTATTGGCTTATTTTGGCTTATTTTTTGTCTTTTTGAACCTTTTTTATATTTTGATCCCAAAAAATTATTTTTTCTACTCATCTCAATGAGAGGAGTCGAAAAATATAATAGTTAGTCTAAACGATGAAAAAAGTTCACTAAAGACAAAAATAAATAAGCAAATAAGCAATTATCCCAAACTGGGTCTATAATCTAAATGAGATTCATGCAGGACAATCACAAACAAACCTATAGGAATCCGCACCTAAAGAAACCCTAGGAATCCCCCCACCTACAGACGAACTGGAATCCACAGCAATTCTAAAAAAAATAATTTTATTCCATCATCTAATTATCCCCGAATACAAGCTTAAGAGTCCATAAATAGGCTCTTGAGATAACAACTGAATAAGCCTATGTTTGAACTAGCTTTTTTTGTAGGCTTTTTGGCTTTTTTATTTTGTAAAAAAATATATGTAAAAATATATAGAAAAAGCTAGCTGCTGCCAAACAAGTAAGCTTTTTTGAAGGCTTTCAAGCAAAAAAGTTCTCAAAAAAGCTAGTTCAAACATAGGCTAAATATGAAAGAAAGATAAATTAATTTTATTCCTTTGTAATAACAAAAGGATAAAGACGAAAGGACGATAAACTAATCTAATTGATAAGCATGTCCTAGTCTTGTTTAGTACAAACTGAATGTTTGTAGTTGTTTTTCATTGACATTTTGAAACATAAAACATGTTTTCTATAATAATATTGAATTTATGTTGTTTTAAAGATCGAAAAATCTGATACTGTTGTCTATTTTAATTATTCTACAGATTCATAAATATTATTGAACTAAATAAAAAAAACTTTTATATATAATATCAATCTGAATATTATTTCATATAATCTGAATGAGATTGATGCACGATAATCACGAACAAGCCTTTAGGAATCCGCACCAGTTCTAAAAGAAATAATTTTATTCAATCATCTAATTATCCCATAATACAAGCTTAAGAATCCATAAATAGGCTCTTGAGATAACAACGGAATATAAATAAAAGACAGACAAATTAATTATATACCCTTGTAATAACAAAAGGATAAAGATGGAAGGAAAATAAACTAATCCCATTCCATTGTGACAACAAAAGGATAAAAATGAAAGAAAGATCGACTAATCATATCTACACAAATCCTAACAAAACAAATCCATTAAAATAAATCCTAAATAAAAATCCCAAAATATAACGAATAAATAAGTATACTAAATTTATATTCCACATCATTGAGATTCTTGTGCATAATCATCTAGCATAAATAACAAATCCCAAAATATAACGAATAAATAAGTAAACTAATTAATATTCCACATAATTGGGATTCACGTGCAGAATTATCTAGATCCCTGATCTCTGCACCAATTCTTCAAGGGTGAGCAAAACTTAACTCCATCGAGTGTGGCCCGACGTTTCTTTGGTAGCAATCAAGCAAATGAGGTACAAAAAAAGAATGCGGGATGTTGATTTTAGATCCATAGTTAAGCTGGAAGGCAGAGTGGTTAGAAATCGTTTTGCTCAGATACCAAGTTGATGCAAAACAAACACGAACAATCCTTTAAGAATTCACACCTAAAGAAATCTAGGAATCCACATCTAGGGTCAAACTTGAATCCACACTAATTCATTCTATGATCCCAAATACAAGCTTAAAAGTCTTGAAATACTAAAAGATAAATATGAAATAAAGATAAACCAATTCTAATTTATATCTATCTATATCAAAACAAATCATAAATCCTCACATGATAAAATCATAAAATAATAATAACTAGGGTAAATTACACTGACCTCCCCTAAAGTTTCTAACAAAACAAAAGCACTCCTCCTACTTTCTGAAATGTCACTGACCTCCCTTGTTAATGTTATTGCCCTAACGCCGTTAACAACAATTGTAAACTTACCAATTTAACCATATCACCCCTAAAGAGCTGCTTTGAATCTCAAGAGTGCAGAAGAAAAAAAAGCTATTGAAGAAGAGCTATCATCATCAGACAAATTTCCAACATCAAAGCAAAAGCCACTCCAAAATATACTCACCCCAACATGGATTCTTCTTTAGAATCACAAGATTAGATAGAAGAAACCAATATTCAAGAAAAACCAAACCCACGAGCAAAAACACAAAAACAAACATTTTGCTAAACCCGTTGGCAAACACAAAGTCAATCACAACACATTGAAAGATTACCTGAAATCCAGAAAACCCAAAAGCTAATCCTTCAGAACCCTAGTTTCACAAGCAAGTTGTCCTTTTCATTTACCAAAGAAGAAGAAGTTTATGCCCTGAATCTACCAACACCACATAGCAATTCGCATATATATATATATATAAGAACCAGTTTCTTCAAATACTATTCCTCCAAAGCTTGTAATTAGCCACATTTCAGTCGTTTACACTTCGCGGGTTGGACCACTTTTTGTAGGCTTTGTTTGTCCCGATTTTACTGGCTATTTGGCCTTGCTTTTAGGTAATCGTTGTGATAGCTTTTTCTGCTCAATTAAAAAGAGGCAACAAAACAATGCTTTTCACCAACGCGACGTCGATCAGACCTCTTTGTGGCTTTACAGATCTGTGGACTGTGATGCGTCTTCGACAAGGTTTCTTCGGTTTCACTTCTCCAATTGTTTTTTGTTTGTAGATTACTTTTTAGTTTTCTTTGACCTCGTCTGCATTTGGATTTCTACTATCTACATTGTAAGTCTGTAGTTTTTTACTTCACCCTCAGGATTTCCTTAGAGATTGCCACCCCTCCTTGATTGATTTTCACACTAAACCTTCTCCCTCTCTTGGGTCATCACTGGTCACCACTTTGAAAATTTATAGAATTGTTTACACCAAGCAATTCTACTTCCTCTTCTGGAATTTTTAGTTCTCCTGCCGATTTGGGAATTTATGAATATTTGGGTCTCTGCGTGTGTTAGAGAAAGGAGAGAGAAAGGTTGTGTTGAAGGAGAAAAAGAAGAGAAACGTGGATTTTGTATGTAAAAGGGTATAATAGGTATTTTTAAAAAAAATGGAAGCTAGTCTCAGCATTTTCTGTTACTCTCTTTGACACTATTAACGGATGGATGCTTTTGAAGCTAAATATTAAAACAGAAGGGATGTCAATGATGTTTCAAAAGCAAATTGAGTGTTTTTATTTTTGTCAGAAATCCCATGGAAAGTCAGTATAATTTACCCTAATAACTAAGTCTCCTAGAATCAAGGTGCATACTTATCAACTATCCATAACGACACTGGATTGTCTGGATGTTATGCTCTCCCGCGTCAGCTTTAGTAAATCTGTGTGATTGGAGTACGAGACCTAGTATCCGCAATACCTATCATAAGGAGTTGAATATTATCATTTAAACTTTACGTCACCCCCAAAAGGTGATGAGTTGATATCGAGGTGCCAAACAACTCCGTCAATAAGAGCTCTTGAGAGTCATCAGCCTATTATGCCTGGTATACCTTTGATCCGTTGAGTGAGAGCCAATCCACACGCCACTTCGGATCACTATGATCGGTTTTCGTCTCTGTTCGACCAATCGATATCACAATCAGGCAGGCTCATACTTTTACGCTCACTAGCAAAATCTTAGCTTGAACCTACCTACGCATACCAATGTTAGGCGTCATTACCTTCTTCCTCATGAATTTGTTCTCTATTCCGGCCATGAGGCACTTCAGATCTCAAACTCCCAAAAAAAGTTAAATCCTCAACATGGCCGTTAGGTTGAGTTTCTTCAAACCTACACTTCAGCACTTAAACATAAATTTGGATTTGCAAATAAAGTGGCCGATGCCTTTAGCTGTCACATTACTTTGTTTTTTGTAATGGACATCCAAATCACGAGTTTTGAACATTTAAAAGAGGATTATTGCAAATGTTCGATTTTTGGAAAAAATTTTGAATGCTGGACTCCATAGTTGTTAAAAGCGCACCTAGGTGTGCGCGTATGCCCAAGGCGCAGATAAGCGCAGTTCATGCACCTCAGGTACACCGAGGCAAGGCGAGTTTAATAAAGCGTCACCTAAGCGCCCCTCGAGAAGAGGCTCAAGGTGCACGCCTCTTACGTCTCATTTAGACTCTTGATTTTTCTTGATGCAATTCGAGCCATCTAACGTATAAAAAATGTTCAATATCAACGTGGAGGCACATCCAAATAAAAACGCTGAACTTAAAAACAAAACCTCGTCTTATTACTGTCAAGTCACCAAGTGTCCCAAAAACTTAAATTTTTCGGAAATAGACCCAACAATGTATATCAAACTATCTAAGATTTTCTCACGTGTGATCATTCCTTTCATGTGGAAAGGAAAACAAATTGAACTAAACAGATGCATCAACACACAAAACAAAGTGCACAATAACAAATATAGTTAGGCAACAAACATATTTTACGAGCCTTAAACCCAAGACCACCTGAAGCCAGAGCTCTGATACGATGAGAAGTTACAAATTATCCCAAAAGTTTGAGCTGTTAGGAAATGAACCCAACAATGTAGATTATATTATCTAATAATTACTAGAGAGGATATGAAAGAAACAAACCCTTATATGAATTAACATACGATTTTGTTGGGTTTTGAATTCTAGTTTAGTTTTTTATTTCTCCTCTTGTTCTTGTGCGAATCATGATTCGTAACCTCTCTTTCTTTATGATTTGCACCAGTGTCGTGCTTCTCTCTCCATTCTTCCTCTCTATTTCTTTGTCTTGCTATATTTTCTCTGCATCGCTCACTCATTATCTCTCTTTTTATCCCATCTCTAGTTTCTCTATTGTTTCTTTCAAATTGAATTGATCTCCAATCCAATATTATTTGATAGTAAATTTAATTTTTTGTACTTTTTTCTGATAATGAGATACTTGCAACTCTTGCATGCGATTATAGGTTTCGAATTAGATATTGACAGATTCTTTTGGTAATTTTATCTGTTTAGTACTTGCTAAGTAAAAGCCAAAAGTGTCTATTATTTAACATTTGGTAGATTTTTTTGTAGTTTTTGTAATGGTAAATGTTTGTTAATTTTTTTTATCTTAGTGTTTATAACACGTAAATTTCAATTTGCCTACATTGAATTTTGAATTGATTATCTATTCTATTTGTTTTTTTCCAACAACATTTGCCTCTCTTTAATCGATCTCACGCCTCATCTAGCGCCTCACACCTAGGCTCCAAGAGACCTTTGGCGTCTCGGTGCGCCTTTCGCTTTTAATAACTATGCTAGACTCCTGAACCACGACTTGCCATTTATGACTTTTTCATCGAGGATAGGTATCTCTTCGAGCCAATAAACTATGTCCCCCGCACTCAGTTCAAGATTTCTTAATTTGGGAAGTTCGCGTAGGTGACTATCCGGACATTTCAAACGAGATAAAACCATTCGAGAGATCAAACGTCAATTTTATTGGCCTAGACTCAAAAAAGATGTTGCTAAAATTATTGGTTAATGTTGCACTAGAGAATTGGCAAAACATCGCAAACAAAATGCAGGCCTATATACTCCTTTCCATATTCCTAATCATCTGTGGCAGGATGTTAGCATGGACCTCGTACTCGGTCTACTATGTACATATTGCAAACACTGACTCTATTTTTATGGTGGTGGACCGTTTCTAAAATGGCTCAGTTCATCCCTTGCTCCAAGACCTCTGATGCAGCCAACATCGCTAAACTCTATTTTGTTGAAATTGTCAAGTTGTATGGTCTTTCCAGAGCTATTGTTTATGATAGGAATGTGCAACTCATAAGTTAATTTTGGAAAACCCAGTGGCATATGGTCAGTACCAAACTCAAGTTTAGTACAGACTCCCACCCTCAAACAAATGGTCAAACAAGGTTGTCAATCAAGTTTAAGTAACCTTATATGTTGTGAGTGAGAACAATCGCAATAGGGACTCCATCTTTTCTACTGCCCAATTTTCTTGTAACAATTTTGGGAATTGATCCATTGGTATGAGCCCATTTGAGGTTGTCCATGGCTACAAAGCTCACAAACCCATTGATCTCCTTCCAATGACTCCACGTGTACGAATCTTCGAGCCTGTGAATGCGTCTATTTGCCATACTCATGACTCTCATCTGACAAAATTAAAGCAAATTAGGCTAGTAACGCTAAATAGTAAGTGCATACTAATACATGTTTAAGACCTATGGAGTTTCATGTAGGTTATGTCATGATTCATATTTGTCCAGAGTATTTTCTTCCCAGCTGCTTGAAAACTGCAATCTCGTAGTACAGAACCGTTCCAAGTGTTATAACAATTTGGCCCTAATGCTTATGCCATTGATTACATGACTATGAGATAAGTTCCACATTTAATGTTGAGGAATTGGTCATAATTCTAAATAACGGTAACTGTTGCCGTAACGGTAATGGTAGTGGTGATGTGGTTTCGAAGCGTAATAATGGTTACGACAACCGGAACCGTGAATTTTTTATTTCGCAACTCAATAAAAAAATAACTGATTCACATGTTTTTATTTCAAAAATATATTTATTGGAACTTAAAATGATTTTTGGAGAATTTTGTATACTTACTAGATATGATTCAACATATGTTCTAATTTTTACTAGATAGTTTATTTTTAATAAACAATTTTAATTATTTTTATGTAGTAGTTAATGCATTTATGTATTATAAATTCATAATGCACAACTTAAATGTCATTTATATTTTTAATGACTTTTAAGTATCGTATACAGTAAAACACATGCCAAACATTATATTGTGGTTTGCACTTTAATTTGTATAGATCTTAACTTTTTAAACAAAAATAGTTTTTAATGTAAACAAACATAGATCTTGAAAAATAATCTTAAAAAGAAAAAAACACTGGAGTAGTTGAAAACTCGACCACTATATTTTCTACCCACTGTTCGAGCCAAACAAAAAAAAAATCAAATTCATAGATATTGGATCTTCAAGAAACATGGATCCTGAATCAAACATATTATTTGGCAGTTAGCAAATATGAATTTTGAAGAACTAGTCAAACATGGAAGAACAATGGACCTATCGAATAATCGAAAATTTAAAACGAAGAGCTAAATCAACCGAATGTTATGAATTCAAGAGATCTAAGGTAAATCTAACAACGCCCAAGTACTCCAATCTGTCCGGCTATTATGAATAATTATAGGTTAAAAATAATAGAAAACGTGAAATTTGTTAATGAAAATAACGAAACCAAAAAAAATCACGAGCCAAAATTCCATTACAAAGGCAGTAACGGCATTGTTTCAACCTGTTATAGCCATTACACCTAGGAATTTCTTTCACACCGAAAAATTATCGTAACATGTAACGGAGGCGATCGAAACTATTACGTAACGTCGTTACGTAACAATAACGGTTACTTTTAAAACTATGAATTTGGTTGCATATCAAGACCCTGCTTTCATACCTACTGATCCTTTCCTTACTTGTCTGTTCACCAAAGCTCCCAACCATTCCAAATATGATTCCATTACCTCCTTTCTTGGCATAAAAAGACCAAATTGATAATATTTTAGATGATCAGATTGTGTGCACTAAGGATGGAGGCCTTCAGCGTTATCTAGCTTGCTGTTATAGAAGGCATGTTTCCTATGCTACTTGGATTACCATAGCTAGCTCCGAATTTACTAAAGTTCTACCAAAGAAGCACTAGGCCACACTCAATGGAGTTGAATTCCGCTTACCCCCAAAGACTTTGTGCAGACAACATAGCCCATACTCCAATTACACAGGTTTGCTGGCGCAGATGCGAGAGAGCAACACATCATGGAATGAATGTATAAAATTATTTTCTTTAGAGTAAGTGGATTTCAGTTCACCCCCAAATGCGGATTCCTAAATGATCGCCCGTGATCGTCCAGCCTTAGTTATAAACGTAATAAAAATATTATAAATAAACAAATAAATCTCTAACATATAATCACAATACATACTTCTTAACATATAACTACTTATCATAATTTTCATAAAGTTAAATAATAAATTTTATTTGGGGATTTCAGTCAATGGTCTAAAAAAAATAAGTTTTAACGCGCAAGGTTCAACTGAGTGACTTTTCCCGAAAATGCTCATCAAATAGATAAATTTATCTGTTTTGCATAACAAACAGATAAACTTATCTGTTTGATATTCATCTGTTTAATATGCAAACAGATAAATTTATTTACTTGCATATTTATGCATAACAGATAAATTTATATGTTTGCATATCAACACAGATAATGCAAATAGATAAATTTATCTGTGTTCTTTATACGAACTTTCAATAAGACAGATAAATTTATCTATCTTCTTTACATGTGCTTACGATAAAACAGATAAAATTTATGTGATCTTTATATGTATTTACAATCAAACTGATAAATTTATCTATTTGCATATCAAACAGATAATGCAAACAGATAAATTTATTTGTATGTGTCCAGAATAAATTTGTTTATCTATCTATCTGTACAGATAAATTTATCAGTGTTCTAAGATATTTTTGTACCAAAAAATCTTACACGCATCAATAGAAGACCTTGCACGTTAAAACTTTTATGAGGATAGACTTTGCTCGTTAAAAAATCTTATGCTGGATGGAGAACAATAAACGGCCTATAAATTGGACTGTTCACCAATTTTCCTATTTTATTTCACTAAATAAGAATTATTCACATATTATCTTATATAATCTGAAAAATATATAATGATATATTCATTATTAAAATATTACATATATAGATTAACAATTATAAATATGTAACATAATTACAACATTATACTAAATAATTAAAGAATATAAATTGTTGGTGCTTTAGAAATACCAAGTTGTTCCTTAGATGGCAGATGGCATAATCGATATTGAAAAGTCCACATGAATCAAGGAGTAAAGTCACAGAATCACAAGCATCGGGAAAATGAAATCATGAGAGAAATGAAGATCGCAGCCAGTACAAAGATCCACAATCAAAATCGCAAGATGCAACTCACGGGGCTTTGGGAAATAAAATCAACATCTAATTTGCAAAATCAAAAGCCAAAATCAAAGCAAAGCAGGTTCAATTTACAAAATCGAACACGAGGAAGCCCACTTCAACCCCAAATCGAAAATAGAAATCAGAAAAAACTGAAGCTCCTCATACCAAATAGAAGGTCAAATAATCGAAATCGAAGCAAATAAATGCCCTCCTAGCCAAATCGAAGCCATTTCAGGCCATATCAAAGCTCCCTCACCTTGAAAAAGTTGCAAATTACTCCTCAAGATTCGAAGACAAAGTAGAAGACAGTAAAATGTTGTTTCAAGGATATAGGTTGTCTCCGGTCAATTATCGCGTGTATCAACCAATAAGGCGATGATCCTCGATACGTATCGGCCATACCAGCCGACAATCCAGCGATTTTCTTCATCTCCGATGATACATTGCATATATAAATCGTTGTCGTGAAATACTGATACATGTCAAGCAATGCATTACGTATCGCCCGTTTCTTGAAACCTGGGTCGTATAGCAATAAGGGTGGGGGGAGGGGGGGGGAAGAGAGAGAGAGAGGGAGAGGGAG
>JAULJZ010000009.1:8578671-8596252 GCA_032270985.1 Heliamphora pulchella | reverse complement strand
CAGGAGAATTACAATTCAGGTACTGTATAATGCATCCAGCCTAGATATTATAATAAGATGAAACCAACCGATCCATCCTAACACTCAGGGCTTCATTGGAAACAAGTTCCTTTATAGAATTTGCAGTACTTCCACCTATTCCTCTTTCAATTCTGGCATCAGCCTTTCCACGATTATCACTAGCATTAACCTAAATAAACAAGAGATGTTATTAGGGAAATGGTCCAAATGGTCATGCTAAAAAAGGAAAAGGAACTGCTTCTTGGAAATATCCCACCTCAATCGTCTGGAAACCAAGCATCTGGCTGACCAACTTTGCTGATGTGGTCTTCCCTATGCCAGGCGTACCACTTAGTAATACAGCTTTCTTAGTACCAGAGTCATTAGGTTTTTTCCCCTTTCCCTTGCTGCCAGTATTCAGGAACTGCTCATCCCAGTGTGTCAGCCACTCATGAAGTTGCTTTACCTGCAAAATATTACACAAATATCACAACAATACTTCTTGCTAGATTGTTGACCACCAACTCATCTAAAAGCATAAATTATTAAAGGTAACTAACTAGTTATATTCTCAACAAACGACCTGACTTGTGGCTTGGCTTTCCACCATAAGCAGGCCAAACATATGCAAGTATTTTAATTATTAAGTAGGCAGTGAGATTCGAACACTGGATCTATTGACAATTGCCGATACCATTTTAGATTGTTGAGCACCAACTCATCTAAAAGCATAAACTGTTAGAGAGAGTGATAACTTGTTATTTATATAAATGTACATTTCACGTCAAAATAAAGCTAAAAGACAAGAACTAGCACACATACCAGTGACTGATTCCCTATAATGTCATTTGGGACTTTAGGTCTATATTTTTCAGTCCACGGCAACCAAGCATCCTCTCTACTTTGATCTTTCCGCTTTGCAGGAGCAACACCAGGGATAAGGCGTTTAAGAGCCACACTTTTAGCTGAAGAATCGCCTGCCCGATCTTCTGAAAGAACCAAATTGTCATCAAATTAGAAGAGAAGCTCAAAGATTGAGCATCACTATGAAATTAAAAAGAGCTCAAAAAGGGTGCAATATAATATCACTCTGAAAGTGTCCAAATAGTTGAAAAGCCGGGAAAGTGTCAACTTTCAAGAAATTATAGAGACAGATGTGCATCTCCACAAAAAGAAAAGTTTTAAACAACACATGCAAAGTTTGTAATGAGGATTATGTGAATGCAAGAATTGAAGGGTGCACATGTATATTGCAATTATCATATAGTACGATAAAAGTCCATGAGCATATCACTCGCCCTTTGCCTCTTTGTGCCACTTCAAGTGATTGTGCATACTAGAGTGTGCCATTTATCTAGCTGATATAGTAGCTTCAAGTTTCAGAACCCAAATTGATATCATCCCTAAGAATTCCAATCAAATTGGAGAAGAATCCAAGTCATGTGACAGTCAAAATTTTGACAAAATTGTTTTGAATGTAACCTTAAAACTGATAACATAACAAAAGGACATATTCTAATATAAAGCTACCAACTAGACTTATTTTATTTCAATTTCAAAGTGAAGAATTAATAAGACAGCAAAAAAGAGGGGTATGATAAAACATTTATTTTTGTAAGTTCATGGTAAAACTAATAGCATCCGAAAAAGAACGGGCTCCACATGAAGCTACCAAGTATTGTTATTGTTTACTATTTACAATGGAGAAAGAGGTGAAAGTGAAGAAGCATGACATGTGGTCATATTTCAAAGAACCTACAAGACAAAGAAGCATCTAATTTTCATTCTGGCAAACACTTGTTGCCACAATTTGAAATCTGTTATAAGGTGTTAATAAAAGACCATCTTTGCTCCAGAACCATTGCTACTAGGTATATAAGCAATGATATCAAATTCGGAAGTTAATCGTACTCCGACAACTTTACGTAAGATAGAGTTTGGTTTTTTGAGGGGTGATAGTGGAAAAGTTGACTGATAACTCACCCTTATTGCCACTCTATAGAGCCATACAAGAAATTTTCACCTCATATGGCTCCTGCTCCAATTCTTTCGAAGTCAATGAATCCTTTTCCTCGTTCGAGAAACTCCTCCTTTGTTCCACTCCATTCAAAAGAGTCACTAGGACCAATTTAGTCATGTTTTCATGTTCCAATTGAACAGTTCCCATTTTTCTTTTTGATTATTCTCAAAGGAGAAGATTATTCTCTTTACCAAACATATGCAGATCCAATCACAATCTTATACTAAGAACAAGAGATCTTTCTCGATCAATCCCTTTGCCCCTCATTCTTCAAGAATCAGAAAGATCCTTTTCAAGTTCGAATTTATTCATTTGGAATCTAAGCTCATCTACTTCATTGTTGTTTACTTGATTTATTTAATATTTTTTCCTCTCTTTTTTTTTATCATTCCTAAGTCCCATAGCTTTGATCATGTGGATTTTGACTCATTTTCTCATTGGGCGAGGGGTACGAAATAAATTAGATATCTTTTCTTATCAAAATTATTATTTGAAATTTTCAATTTTTTCTTCTTCCTCTAACCCTATCCCATAGACAGCAACGCCATCAATGTCAGGTTCTATCATCCAATAGCATCGCGCTAGTTTAGAATTCGATTCTAAGGGATAAGGCTTCCCTTATCCCCCTACCTTGTCCTAAACATGTGGCCTAAACTTGTAGTGCCACAATTTACATCAGTTTCCATCAGTAAGTAAAAGATAAGTAGTATGAAAAGTTCTACAAAACCATATCTGCATGGACACCATGTCAATAGACAACAATCCCTCTACCCACTTGGATATGTATATGCTCAATTATAGCTACAATTTTATAACTTAGTTGTAAATTCAAACACATTGATCAATTTAGTTGCACAACTAGCATTTATTTCTAAGAAGCATGGATACGGATACAAAACACAAATAAGGATATGATATAATAAGTACATGCAAACATGACAATTTTCAATAAGAATAGGACAGGACGTGCACACACACTGCTGATTTCTAAATTATGTTATTTTTAGTTTTACGATTGATTCCCAAGTTAGTTTTATTTAAATATTTCGTTGTGTCTAAGCAATGAAGCAATGAAGCAATGAAGCAATGAAGCAATGTGGTCCTTAACTGTACTAGGTTAAATGGGATTTATAATGACGTAGGATTAATGTAAGGATTGGAGACAAGGAGGGATTAACAATGAAGTGTATAATCCATCCTTCTTGTTTGTTAAGCACCGGATTGAAGGTACGATTCATATATTACATGATTGATTTGAAAAGTCTAGATTGGATTAATTTTTCACTTTTCAAAATTTAACCCTTACATAGAACCCCACCCAAAAGCCCTGGTTACTTTTTCAGTTCTGCTGGAAATTGCCATTAAGGAGTTCTTTAAGTACATTTTTAATTTTATTATTATAATTAGAAATTAATTAATAATTGAAAATTAGAAGTAAAATGTGAATACAAGTAATTTGTAATCAGGAATTTTTCAAGAATATCAAAAATATTTAATCAGAACCCCTCTATTATTAACTCAGTTTCACAAATGCTATATCATTTTTAACACCAGATTAATAAAACTTAATTCAGTTTCCCAAATGCTATATAAAAACTTTTATCAGAACAATAAATGGGATCCCGACTGATCAGCTTGACCATCTCTGACAGCAGTTTATAATGCTAGCTATCTGATCACCAGTTCGTGCTTGAAAATAATAAAGCTACAACCAACCGATAGATTTCAAAGAACTCTACTCAGATTGGAATGGAATTTCAGAACTTGACACTCAGAAAACAAACTCTGTTTAACCTTGAAGCACCAAAACAAACTCACAAAAATCTGAACCACCAAAATAACCTGCCCAATTATCAAGCAAAACAAACATCCAGAACTTTCAACTACCAAATTATCCAGTAAACAAACATCCACCAAAAACAAAAATCTGAAACACCTGCCCATTTATCCATCAATTCCCATTGTCAAAGCAGGCACAAAATAACGAAAATTTGAAACACAGTTAAACAAAAATATATACATAAGAAATTTATAAAGAAGAGGCAATAAGGGAATACCACCCGTGTGCAAAACGGCCAACCACCAAAAATGGCCCATACCCTTCCGAGTGTATAAAAAATCCCCACAGGATCTACAAACCGATCGAGAGAGGAAAAGCACTCCTTTGTCTCCAACTGTACATAAAAACTAACTAAAGAACTCCTAAACTTGAACAAAAGGGCTCCCAGAACCATCAAAGTGTCATCAATTACGCTCCCACCAAATGAGTCACATCAAGCACAACGGAATCATCTGCCAAACCTTTCTCCACCTTTTACCAAACTTTGCACCTTGCCACCATTGAAGAAGCTCTACTAACATCCGAGGAAATATCCCAACCCTCTTGGACCACGACAAATTGATGCCCAAAGGTGCCAAGCCACGTGGCAATGTAAAAGGATCATCTACTGATTCCCCATCCCTCTTGCACAAATAACACCAATTCACAAAAACAAACCTCTTACGGATTAAATAATCAATCGTAAGAATCTTGTTATGTACCGCAAAGAAGTCTTGTGTATAACCTACCATATGAGCAACCTCAGCCATCCTAGTATATGTGTTTGTAAAGGATTTTTCAAATGAATCAACCATTTCCAATAGCCCCTTAACTACCCCTCAATAACTCTTCCCTTTTATTTATTACCATTTATAGAGGAAGACAAGGCTACTGAATGATGTCCCACAGTGGCTAACATGGAACATTCCATGTCAGACACCGTGAATTGTTCAATAGGAGAATCACCTCCTTCCCATGGTTTTAAATCATGGTATCGGTAGACGTAACAGCCGTGATCGCGTGTAACGGGTACTACGAGTATTGGCCATTGTGTAATGGAAATCAAAAATCAAATTCATGAAACTGGCAAATCTATATTACAATTTTGCTAGATGATGGGACATCTATCTCCTGCAATCCAACCGCTGAGAATTGTTCACGTTCATTCAACGGTTAGATTGAGTTCAATGCCTCTCATCCCTCTCATTGATAAGCATGTTATGTGGCACCTAAAAATATGTTTTTACTGTTATATTGAATTTTATGCTGCTTTTAGGGCCGGCCATACAAGCAAAGAAGTTCATCTGAGCAAATTTCACTTTGTAGGATAAATCTAAATATAGGCCAATATTTTTTAGCCCAACGATGCAAATAATACAGCAATACTAGTTAAAATATGTTCTAACCAATTTGTTTGAATTTAGGAGCAAATATTCCATAATGAATCTATTCCTCAATCACATGGAAGGGAAACACCATTCAATAATTCAATAATAATCAACAATTTTATAAGTAGGGAGAAAGATTAAGTTTGAATCTTGAAGTATCAAGTCAAGTCCTAAATGTTTAAAGTATTTCAATCAAGCAGAGAGCAGCAATAGAGAAACGGAAAACAATAAGCAAAAATTGTGGCCTATATTGAATTCGAGTGTCCTATAAGCTAGCAATGGTCGTATCGATTACCGGCTGAAATCACACTAATACAAAATTGTAACGATTGTGATTTTCTGTAACAGAAATGCAAGTATGTTTATCCAAAACAAAGGCTCCAAATACCAATACGTAACGGTATCGACGATGTTTAAAACCACGTTCTCTCCATGATGGCTTCTTCCTTGTTAATGTTTGTCTCTATCTCAACAGGGTCTCATTACTTTCGCATCTAGCACTCTCTACACATTAGGAAAAATATTTTTCAATGCTAAAAATATTTTTGAAAAAAAGATCTCAAAATAAAGAGATTGTGGAGATATATACCATGACATATGCATCCCACACATCATCGCTGTCAACGGTAACCATTTTTCATGTGCCATCCCAGTCAAATCAACTTAATTTCATCATCTCCTAGACTACATAGTATTGTTTCTTCCACATCTTAATTTTGGACTCAATATGTGGACATGCACTCAAATTTGTTCCAACAAAAGCTTATATGATTATGATCCTCCTCTCACACTCTCCAAAGAACCTAGAGATGGAGGGAAACATTAACAAGGAAAAAAGCTAATGGGGAGGGAGTTGATACCCCTATTGAACAATTCACATTGTTTGACATGGAGTGTTCCATGTCAGCCACAGGGGGGTATCATTCATTAGCCCCTTCTTCCTTTACAACTGGAAATAAAAAAAAGGGAAGAGTTACTCAAGTAGTAAGTATGAGACTATTAGAAATGACTGATTCATTTGAAAAATTCTTTGAAAACGCAAATACTAGGTCTGCTATGATTGCTCATAGGGTAGTGATGCGGACTATAAGTGACAAAAAGGCTCATTTTTAAATTTTATTAATTATTGTGTTTTATTTTTTTTATAAAGTTTCCTTTAGAGCATTAAATTTTTTTATTTATTAAAGATTTAGTTAAGTAGTAGTTAGAATGTTTTTTATAAGATTGTAATTCGTTATGTAGGAGGTTAGCCTATATAAATAACGCGTTTAACATTGTAATCGTCAAAATTGATAAATAAGAATTTGTGTTTAGAATGTGGCCTGTGTTAGGATTATGACCCTTTTGCGCTATCCTTCTTCCATTTCTTGCCCCTCCATGTGCTGCATCATTTTGGTATCAGAGTCACGGCTTGAGAGTCTCTCTTCTCTCTCTTCTTCTTTGGTTCTCTTCTAAACCCAAGCCACACCACCATCGTGAACCACATCTCCCATTATCACACAACTGGCACAATCTCTCACCGAAACAAGCCCACCATTGTCGTGATTCTCGAACGAAGCTCCATCGCATCCCTAAGTTTGTTGACCACTGTCGCCTCACCAGCTGACCTCATAGTTCTGAATAACGTACCGGATAGTGTTTCGATTTTTTTATTAGTATGGTACATACATTACTGTTTTGAATTTATTGCTATAAAATATTTTTTATATATTTTTAGAAAATATTGTTCAATAATAAATAATTTAGTATAACATAATTATTTATTTAAAATAATATTTTTAATTAATTAATCTAAATTAAAATTTAATCTTATTATTTATAGTGAAATAACTAATTTGAAAGTGATAAAATTTAATATGTACAATTTTTAATAATAATTTAACATTTATTAGTTTTAGAACTGATATTTTATGCTAAATTTGATACTTGAATTGGTTATTGAAGTATAAAAATAAAAAACAAAAGTAAAAACAAAAAAATAAGTAAAAATTATTTTTTTTAAAAAAATTAATTATAAACTGGTACGTAGCCAGTATGACCCGATATAAGCCGGTACAAACCGATATTAGTCGGTACGTTCGGTACATGCCGGTACAGACTACAGATCGGTATTTTGATCAGTACGAAACCAAGTAATTAACGTACCGATTTTGTTCTAAACCGGTACGTACTGTCCGGTACTGACCGGTACGGTAAGGTACGTACTACAATTATGGTTGACCTTTGTCGTGACTAGTGTCGCAATCCGTAGTCCTAGCCCTACCATCATTTTCTCCTAAACCTCGTTGCCACGTCTTCGCTATTGCTACCTTCGACTAATACCCTAGCCGACCATTCTCAATTGTCCCTCTCACCGTCGGCCACATCACGTTGCCAAACACAGCCATTCTTCTCTGTCGCCGTAAACCATCACCAAAGTTTCACCAACATCGTTTTCAACCATTTTTAACCAAGTTGCTTGCTTGGTTTCATCTCTCCCCTTCTCTCCCTCTGTTCCTCTACTTCGAACTGTCGATCTCTCTCTTTTTCTATCCATGCCGATCGCAATTTTAAGTGGGAACTGTAAAAACTATTTTGGAAAAAAATCAACCCAATCCGAAAAAACCACTTTCATTTTGGACGCAAAACACATATTTGCCTTTACATCTTGACTCGGCCTGACCCAATACAACCACCCAAAATCCATAGATGGCTTAACCAGCAACTTTGACTCGAATCTCACGCCCGACCCATATTGAACCCAAACCATCTCAACCCACAAATTAAGCCCAACCCACACCCACTCAAACTAGTTACCTAGATCCACCTAGCATAACATCTAGATACATCCCATAAATTAGGCCTAGGGGGGAAATAGCTGCATAAAAAAAAGTACCTCCCATGCTCCCACACCCTTGCTCTCTTCCAGTTCAGTCCTCCTTTTACAACCACTTGATTGAGTGAAAGTGCACCAATAATTTTCACACCTTTCCTAGGTGTGCCAATAAAGTTTGCAAAGTTCTTATTAATCAAGAACATCCAGTGTCACAAGGATGAAACTCCAACTTGAGCCTCACCTTCAACCCTGTCATCTCCTTATGGATTATAGCATTCATTTTTTAGTCTCTCGAAGGTATTTGGTTCCTATTTAGATAGGTAATTATTTGACATACTTCCATGACTAAGCATGTACTACTTGATCATTTATGGATGGATGAATTTAGTGCTACTTATAATAGGGAAGACCATTAAGCTTCAATATAATGGAAAAATTATTTTGTTGAAGCTTGCACTTCCAACAAAAAAAGATGGGGTGCCAACTCATGGTTCTAACACCTCAATGTCTACTCAACGACACTGCCACATTTTGGATCATAACAGGTTTGATTTTACTCCATCTCACAAGTTAAATGATTCTATTCCTCCTCCAGACATTGAAGAGCAAAAAATTTCCATACAGAAAAAAGCTTGTCAAAAGAAGTCTTTTGAACATAAGAATATGCTTAACTTCTCTATTCCTATTGATTGTCCATCAACGGAAGATTTCATAAAATTAGGAAGGATCAATTTCATTAGTGTTGAAGACTTTGAGCGGGTTGGTGTTCAGTCCATATCTAATGGACCTTGTCGACTACTTGAAAACAAAAATCCTTTGGATTGCATGCTTGGAAGCCTTCAAATTTCAAAAGAAACGAATGTCATTGGCGTATTCTAAGTATGAGCTTTGGAATGAAAGGATTTAAGATTTTAAGGTGAACTCGTGGTCAACTTCATTTCTTCGATGGAGGAGAATGATGCAGACCATAGAGAACAAAAGGGCTCATTTTCGAATTTTATTAACTACTGCATTTTATTATCTTATTTACTTTCCTTTATAGTATCAAGTTTATTTACTTATTAGAGATTTAGATAATAAGTATTTGTTAAAATATTTTTTATAAGATTGTTATCATTTATGGTAGGTTATTAACTTATAAATAATGCGTTAGACATTGTAATCATCAAAGTTGTTTAATAAGAATGTGTGTTTAGGTTGTGACTTTTGTGTTAGGGTCATGACCATTTTGTGCTATCCTTCTTTCGTTTGTTGTCCCTCCACATGTTGCATCAGGTAGACTATGCTCAAAGACCTCTCTACCCAAAGGAGACAAATCAATGATGAGTTGCGTCAACTACTACTTGATAGCAACCAAAGGCCGATGGTAGCAACCATGACTGTCCTAGATGCCAAGCGAGTTGACTTGGTCTTTAGCTCATCATCATCTGACAAAATGGCGAGGGTATGGTTGTTGTTGGGAGGGTGCATTTTATGCAATTCTAGTATTGTCATCTTTTGAAAAATAGGTTATAGTTTTGTTATCTTATTTTGCTACTCAAACGGCTAGTGTTTCTTTTGTATATATGTGAACTTAATGCGGTAGGTCACAACCTGTGATGTACTTTGTATACTGCCACCATTTGAATTGTGTAAGCTAACAACACATTATTGTAATGGTTGTTGTGGCTGTCTTACAGCCTTGGTATATGCCTATTTTTTGTATGTATTGGAGTATTATTGGTGCACACTTTGTTCATATGTATTTTGTCTGTAGGACTCTTCCTATTTACAACACATGGGCAACTTGTAGCCAGCAAACGTCCCGGTATCCACGTGTTGTATTTCAGAAATACAAGTCTTAGAATGAGAAACAATGCTTGGAACCAGTATATGCAAGGACCTTGTACCGAACATGGTAAAAGTATAGAAAAGGGACTGGCCGAGTATTATTCAACAGTTAGCGATGATTTGCACCTTTATTGGCATCTTCGCAGAACAATAGTGACTAGGCCGAGATGCCATCCAGTTGTGAGCTATCACAATGTCATGTTAGAGTCATTTAGTTCCTTCTAGGCGCTGCAATGGCCCTGGTGGTCCAGTTTGTGTTTTCTCAGTGTCAAGTTCTGAAATTTCTTTTCAATCTGAGTAAACTACTTTGAAATCTATCAGTTGGTTGTGGCTTTATTATTTTCAAGCACGAACTGGTGCTCAAATAGCTAGCATTATAAATTGCCATCAGAGATGGTCAAGTTAATCAATTGGATCCCATTTTATCGTTCTGATTGAAATTTTGATATAGCATTTGTGAAACTGAATTAAGTTTTTTTAGTATGGTGTTAAAAATGATATAGCATTTGTGAAACTGAATTAAGAATAGAGGGATTCTTATTAAAAATTGTTGATATTCATCAAAATTTTCTTATTACAAATTACTTGTATTCACATCTAGTTATAAATAATAAAAATAAAAAACAAACAT
Source organism: Heliamphora pulchella (assembly GCA_032270985.1). NCBI lineage: Eukaryota > Viridiplantae > Streptophyta > Magnoliopsida > Ericales > Sarraceniaceae > Heliamphora > Heliamphora pulchella. The sequence goes on along the minus strand of JAULJZ010000009.1, from coordinate 8,585,749 downwards.
CAAAAACTCCTTAATGGCAATGTCCGTCAGAATTAAAAAAGTAACCTGGGCTTTTTGGGTGGGATTCTATGTAAGAGGGTTAAATTTGGAAAAATGAAAAATTATTCGAATCTAGACTTTTCTAATCAAACATGTAATATCATATCCTACCTGGTGCTTAACAAGAAGGATGGATTATACACTCCATTGTTAATCCCTCCTTTTTACCAAACCTTACATTAATCCTACCTCATTATCAATCCCATTCAACCTAGTACGGTTACCAAACATGGCCTAAGTGTATGAAGAATGACCCATTAAACTAAAAAATATAAATGAAAAAAAACTATATGACACATTTGGACATACGTCTGACACGTGCCCTAGAGGCTAGAGTACCCAACAAATGTGTGCGTCAGCAACCAACATGTGTTTCGGTCAGACACCACCGACACGACACTTTTTTAGAAGTGATTTGCTTCTTAGGACTTTCCAACTTTGTTTTTATGATGAGGGAAAAAACGAGAAAGGCAAGATTAGAAAATAGAGAAAAATAAGATTTTCATAAGAAATGAGTGTGATGGAGAAAAAACAAGAAAATAAAGAGGAATGTTGAGGACAAGGAATGAATGATAAGACTAGAATAATCATCATTAATTATTTCTGAATATCATCTACTTACCTGCCTCAAATTCTTAATTGTCAGAAGTAGTGTGCAAGCGTAGGCTCCTACTCCATCAAAGCAAAACGGTCATAGAAAATCTAAAGATCCTTGTCACCACAAACCTAATCAGACAACTGTACAGGTTGAATAATACTCCAACTGCTGTTTTTGAAGCTCAGCGTGACATTGCACATTCATTGTAATTGTGGCCTCAAGAGCCTTCCTAGCATGCTCATTCAATTGAAAAGAGGAATACCTTTATACATAAGATGAGTCATCTCTCCATGTCTAATGAGGGAGATGATGTTGAACAAAAGTTAAGTTCAATTCCAGAAACTTCCATCCAATGTGTCAGTGCTACACTGGCAACATCATGCTCAAAAAAAATTTAAAATTCAAGGGATCATTCAAAAAGAAGACACTTTGTCTGCAGAAATAAAGAAAACCATGCACAACATAAAAATTAAATAAAAGATAAAAGACCATTGTTCAAAAACCATGCAACTAAGCCCTTGTTTGGTTTCCCAAAAAAGCTAGCTTTTTGCAAAAAAGCCAGCTTTAAACCATACTGTTTGGTTTTCTAAAAAAGCCAACTAACTTTTTGCATCTCTTAATTCAAGAAAAAAAAAAACCTATACGCATCCCAAGCATCCTAACTTTTTTTGAACTAAAATTACTATAATACCCTCAAATTAAAAAAGTCAACCCTCCTCACAAAAACAAAAAAAATCGTGCCAATATCCCAAACATTATAACTTAAAAGCAAAAAGCAAGGAAATATTAGACATTTTAATAAAAAGCAAAAAAACTACTATAAAAAATTATCCCAAACACCCCAACTTTTTTTCTTTCCTCTTTTTTCTAAAAAAGCTAAACATCTTAAAAGCCAAGCTAGACATCCCAAGCAGGCCCTAATAAGGAATATCTCAAATGACAACATAAATCTTAAAGGTGAACAAGATGAAGCATAGAATTAGTCAAGGCATACTCTTTAGTTCTACATTTTGAGGGCTCTTCTTAGGCAGAGATGCAACCACCTTAGGCGAAGGTTTCTTTGATTCTTCTTTTGTAGCTGTTTTTCCTTGATTTGATGCACGGATCATATCAAACAACCCATCTTCACTAAGAAAGGCAGTACTATACAAGGAAATAAAAGGCTTGAATAAATTAAGAGAAGAAAAAATAGTAGAAACAAGGGATTTCCATGTGATATTACAAACCCGAGTTCTTTGGCTTTGGAGGATTTCCGCCCACCAACACCTTCATCGCATAAGAGATAACTCTGCAAAGGACAATTTTAATCTGGTATTACCCTCAATAGAACTAGGCAATACCTAAAAATATAGAGTGTGGAAGCATGAACTGACCGTCTTTTTGCTGATAGATCCAGTGACACGACCTCCATGACGCTTAATCAAATCTTCTGCTTCTTCTCTTTCCAAACTGGAATCAACCAAAGTTTAAATTATGATTTCACAACAAATAAACTATAGTTACACAGGCTAATAAAATTAAAATTGCAGGCAGTGTAGTAATTAAGAGAATAACCTCAGCACTAATCTTGGAATGTAGAAGTACTAATTAAGTTGAAAACCTTCCGATCAACATATTGTCTGAAGCCCCAGTGTGTCCAGCATGGTACAGGTATAGTAAGCTATATGGATGAACACTCACATTAAGATAAAAGGAAATACCTGTCAAGTGTTCCGCTGATTACGAAAGTCAGACCAGCTAAACAGTCAGTAGCACCTTCAGGGACTTCCTGACACACATAAGAGATCTGTCCTTGTTAGCATTCTCAACGGGAGGAGTTTGTCTCTAAGCAATATGAGCTTTATAAATAGAGGAAAACCTTTTCTCCTTTGTGTGGAGGATCTTTCCTTTCACCAAAATTCATGAATCCACTCCGTCCTCCACCACCTCTTCCTCTTCCACTGACTGGTACCGTTGATGCACCTCTTCCACCGCGGCCCCGGCCACTGGCTTTAAGACGAGATTTGGTATCATTATCGATGTCATCACTTTCATCAATATTGCCACCAGCCTGTCCTGTTGAAACACCTCTTCCTCCCCGGCCCCTTCCAGCAGATTTAGGATGAGGTTTGGTATCTTTTTCATCATTCCCATCTTCATCACTTTCATCAATATCCACAGATTTCTGGGCAATTCCCCTACCTGAACCACTCCTCAGTTTCTTGCTGGGGGTGCCATCAACTGCACCTTTCCTTGAATTGAGCAAAACAATTTCGTCGTCGCCGTCATCAACTTTGTGATGTTTTTTTAGAGGCGGCAATTTCACATCACTGCATACCTCACCGCCCTTTTGGACCTTTCTTTTTGCTGAGAGTTCGTCTATTTCCTTTTCGTCTTTCGGCTTTTGTTTTTCCGAAGTGAAGTACTTGCTAGTTTTCCTTCTTCCTGAACTTTCTTGATCTGCATTCACCTAGATTCCCATACAGATATATTATCATTTCAGTTTCTATATGATATAAAAGCAAGAGGATTTGACTTATAGGTTCTCTCTTGTTGTCCAAGTATCTATGTTTTCTCATCTACCTTTATTTATATCTGATGACACAACAAGATCCCAGAACCTCGAATACTGTTCAGTGCCTTCAGTTCTCTATCAATTTGGGTCCTCTGTCTCTAATGCCAACAAAGAACAGAAATGGAGAAAAAAAAATATGGAACCTCAAGATTTCATCACTGAAGTGAACCAAAAAAAAATATTCCATTTTTCTAGCCCTAACATTGTTAATTAACATAAAAATAATAGTTTTCTTTTACTCTTTCTCCTTTCTCCTTTCTCCTTTCTTTCTTTCATCTTTCTTTGTTTCTTTTTTTGTTGGGAGGTGGGGAGGCCGGTGTGTTTTTCCCATATGGGGGAAGTGGGGAATAACAGAAACCAAAGATTGCACCTGCCATCAGAAAATGCCAATTTAACAAGAAACTGGCTTATTTAACTAACTGTAGGACTGATTATCAGCAGAGTGCTAGAAAGTGATGGAAAGTGGGAATCTAACTTTTCTTTTACTCTTTTTCATTTCTTTCTTTCCTCTTGTTTTATTTATTTATTTGCATGTGTTTTCCTTATTTTGCTTTTCTTTTTTTTTCTTTTTTTTTTTGGTTTGGGTGGGATAACAGAAACCAGTAATTGCATTCTGATGCCAGGTTAACGGGAAACTGGCTTATTTCACTCACTGTCCAACTGATTATCAGCTGAGTGCTGGAAAGGGATGGAAAAGGGTACAATCTACCTTTTCACGTGTGTCTTGCAACAAAGTGGATGAAAGTCTAAGTAAGTAAACAATCCCTGCACATGCATATAAACTTGGCTTTCTATCTCTTACAACCACATACGTAAAAAAAATTTAACCCACTTATCTGACAACTTATGACTAGTCAATTTATCTATAACCAATGTGTAGTATTAGAGAGAATGTAGGCCTCCTTTTTTCTCCTAAAAACAGCATAGTTTGTACTTTTTCCAAAATGATCTAAGTTCATGCAAACCACTAAAGGAAGTTATTTTGTTTAAAATGATGTCAACATAGGCAAATACAAGGGAAAAATCACGTGACTTTCATGGCATCAAAAATTCTGTTGCAAATTTTATTTCTTTTATGTTTTTCACTTCATTTTCTACCAATTTCACTTTACATTTTTCATCATATTTTTCTTCTTCCTAATCAAATGGACACAAAGTATCCTCTTCCCAGAACCAACAAACTAACATTCCCTTCTTTCCTTTTCTGCTGTTTTCTCATAACGAAACAGACTGTAGCCCCCAATTCATCAAAATAAACATAAAACCATAAAATTTGGGGGAATTTCTTCCGTTACACGCCAAAAACTTTGAAATATTTTCAATTGGTACACCTTCCACCAAAAGGATAGCGATGACGGACAAGATCAAAACAAGGAGAATAGACTTCTTCAAGAGAACAGAAAATTATGTAATATACTCACAGGCATCTCAGGCTGGGAGGTAACTGGCGAAGGCTTCTCCAGTGTCGCGGGCTTTGCTGGTTTTGGTGCATTACCATTGTTTTTGTCATGTTGTTTCATAAACCATTTCCTAATGTCCGACTGCCATTCAAAAAGAAAATCAAATTGCAATATACCCAGCATTTTAAATAAATAAATATAAAATCTACACTATCTACACTATTATATTAAGGCACCCACTTTGGTGGATTTTTTTAACTAAAAATGACCATCAAAAGCTTCTTCTAAAACTCATTTTATTTTAAAATTTTGTGGGAACAAATTGAAAACCACACTATTTCACTACTCCCATTTCCGCAATTGATTCAGTTTCTACTGACATTGTAATTTGTAACCAGTTAGGGTTTCTTTTTCAAAGTCTTTACATTCTCTCTCTTTCCCTTCTCTTTGAAAATTTTCTAATTTTACATTTTTCTTACAATAAATTAAAAATTGCACCACGAATCCCAGTATATATGTAATGTGCTACCACATAACACAAGAACACCGACAACAATGGAAAAGAAATTGACTCAAAATTTTCAAAATCCAATTCCTAAATAAAAAGACTCAAATGAGTTTCAAATTAAAAATAAGTATGAATACTCAAAATCCCTAACTCACCATTTTTGGATACAATCGCTGGTTCCAAGTATAATGCAGCAACCTTTTTCTCTCGATTTCGATCTCAAACAAAAACTGCAAAACAGATTTTTTTATTTAAAAAAACATATCATAAAAGTAAAGAGGGAAATGCCTTCGTATATCCAAAAAACGAATAATAGATACTAAATTGCCACGGAATAAAAGCAATCAAGACAGGGACATGCATAGTTATTTACTGATGGGTATCAAATTTTGAGAGCGCCCAATAAGGAAAAGTGTTAGGTTTAGGTTTAGGTTTTGGTTTTTAATGGTGGGTTTTGTAACTTTGGCTTCTGTGATCTCGATGACAAAAGTGAAGTTTCTTTATGAGTTGCATTTCTTCTCGTGGCCAGAAAAGATGGGGAAATGAAAGGAAAAGAAAAGGAAAAAAAAAACTTGCTTCTTTCTTTGCAAACTAGTAGGATTGGAGAAGGGTGTTTGGCAGGATAGAAAACGTCCAGTTTTCGAACTCGCAAATCTCATGAGGGTTTCAAAAATCACTAAGGGAACGCTAGAGAGAGAAAACCCAAAAGGAACCGAGAGAGAGAGAGAGAGAGAGAGAGAGAGAGAGAGAGAGAGGGAATGAACAGTCGTATACCTTGCTTTCCCTTTCTTTCGCGGCTTCTACAAGACGATCTGAATGAGAGAGTTCACAGTAGCGGTAAGAGTAACTGAGGTCATTCAGGAGAGATAAGACCAAAAAGTAGAGAGAGAGAGAGAGAGAGAGAGAAAAAAAGATGTTTATATAATAAGCTCTCGGCAATGTGAATATAAATTAAGTTTTTTTTTAAATTACTTTAAGTAAACAAATATTTTGTTCAGTGAATCAAATGTATGACTTTATGTTAAAAGTGAATAAATTAAAATTTTTGATTTAAAGTGGTTGTAAGTCAAAAAAAACTTAAATTATTTTTAAAAAATTTTATATTCAATTGTCTTTGTTTTGACAGATTTTCACAAGTGAACTTTTTTTTAAAAATCAAAATTTATAAAAAAAAAATAAAAAATTAAATTTTATAAATAATAGATGTATATAGTTAAAATTATGATATTTTAAAATATATATATATATATATATAATTATTTTATGTAAAATAGCAAAAAGGCTAAAAAGATTAAAAATCTTAAAATTTTCAAACTAGGTTTTTTTATTTTTTAAATTTAAGTTAAATGGCAAAAAATTAAATTTTAAACTCTTTGCCAAACAAATCTTAAATAACTTGCCGTAGCACATATGTGTAAGTGTGTATTTTGGATTTTAGATTGCTTTAAAAAGTTAAATTTAATTTTAAAATTGTGAGCGGTGTTTGTTTTAAAATTAAAGTAATAGAAGAAAAACTTTAATGAATATTTTGGATAAAATAAAATTCACACAATTTTAAATTTAAAATAAAACCAAGTGGAGGTATAAAAAAGTAAAAAATACACAAAAAAATAAATAATATAAAACAAAAAAATAAGTTTTAATTTCAAACGGGGTTTATAAAAATCTATTTTCCCCGTAATTTTTCAATTTTCTATTGTTTGTATCTACGAAATGCGTGTGCAATATTAATTATTTTATAAAAATATTAAAAAGAGCTATGTAATGAAAATAATTATAAAATAAATGGTAATTACACTTACAGCCTTTGTATTTAAGGGTAATAACACTGACACTTCCTTATATTTTTTTTTTTAGTAGCACTTATGTCCAAAAGTTAACTAAAATGGAAACACTGTTTTTAACAGTGTTTTTAATTTTTTTAATTTTTTTTGTTTAATTACAAAATCTTATTTAAAAATGTATAATTAAAAATAAAA
>JAULJZ010000009.1:8552003-8571166 GCA_032270985.1 Heliamphora pulchella | reverse complement strand
CTCTTCTTTGTTCCTTTGCAAGACCTCTGCTGGTATTGTTCTTCTTCTGGTTTATGTTGATGATATTGTTATCACCGGGACTAATTCTGCTTTGATTGATTGTCTCCAGCAGCATCTTCACGCCTCTTTTCATATGAAGAATCTTGGTCCTCTAACGTACTTCTTGGGATTGAAAGTTCACGCTGGTTCTTCCGGCATCTTCCTAAATCAACATAAGTATACACATGATTTAATTACTTTGACTGGTCTTCAGGATACTTCTTCTGTGGATACTCCTCTGGAAGTTAACACAAAGTGTCATTGTGAGGAGGGTGATATCCTTCCTGATCCTACTGTGTTTCGCCAACTGGTGGGTAGCTTGAACTATTTGACTATTACTCGGCCTGATATTTCCTTTGCTGTCCAGCAGGTTAGCTAGTTTATGCAAACTCCACGCCATTTACATTTGTTTGTCGTTCGTCGAATCATTCAATATCTTCGGGGGTCACCTAGCCGTGGATTGTTCTTCCCTGCTAGCTCTCCTCTTCGTCTCATTGCCTATAGTGGTGCTGATTGGGCCGGTTGTCCAGATACTCGCCGGTCTGTCACAGGCTGGTGCCTCTTTCTCGGAGATACTTTGATTTCCTGGAAGAGTAAAAAGCAGGCTCAGGTTTCGAAATCTTCTACTGAATTTGAATACCGTGTAATGTCTGCTGCTTGTTTTGAGATTAGTTGGCTTCGTGGGCTTCTTGTTGAACTAGGTGTCCATTAGCCTGATCCCACTTCTCTTCATGCTGACAACACTAGTGCTATTCAGATTGCTGCTAATCCCGTTTATCATGAGCGCACGAAGCATATTGAGGTGAATTGTCACTCTATTCGGGAGGCCTTGGACACTCGTGTCATTTCTCTTCCTCACATTTTCACTGACCTCTAGATTACTAATATCTTTACAAAAGCCATGACTCGCCAGCGCCATCAGTTTTTCGTGGGCAAATTGATACTTCTTGATCGTCTCGCATCAATTTGAGGGAGGGTGTCATTCAGATTAAATCAACCCATAATTAGCCTATCTAATTATGGAATGATTCTTGTATTATTAGCTGCATGATTCTTGTATATATTTTAGCTTCCTTCTGAGTTAGATAGAATTGATGTAATCACTGAAAATCAGCCATGTAGTTAGCCCTTGATTAGCTGTAACATTGTTATATAATGGCGAGAACTCTCCGTATGAGGCATTGAATAAAGTTGACAGTTATCACTAGAGTCTCAACGCTACAAAGCACGCTTAATCCATTAAACATTTTTAATGCCATTTCCAATTAGAGATTGCTCATTGGCCATTAGGAAATTGGCTTTAAGCCGAGTTTTTTTCCTTTTTGCTTAAAATCCAAAAGTTAAAAAGTGTCATTTGGCAATTCAAAGACTTTTATCCTTTTAGCCTTTTTGCTTTTTTGTATAAATTCAAAATTAATATTTTTTTAGAAATATCATAACTTTTATTATACACATTATTTTTTATAAAAATTATAATTTTAAAATATATTCGTCAAAATCTATCAAACAAGATCCATATTGAATATAAAACTATCTAAACATAAATTTTTAAAAATTATAACAACTTTAAACCAAGTTTTTTATCTTTTGACTTAAAGACACTTTGAGCCAAGCTTTTTGGCTTATAGTCACTACCCATGCGGTTCACCAAACAAATGTTTTGCTTATTTTGTTTAAAGTGACTTTGAACAAAAAACTTGTCTTAAAGCCAAGTTATCAAACAAGGCCATTGTCTCACATACTTAAGTGAGTGTTATGGGATAAAATAGGACGACGTCATTTGGTGCGGCAAAAACCACCATAAGACCGATTGTCGTTTTCGTTTAAAAAATTGTTTTCGTAGAATTTAGTTTTTTTATAGAAAATATAAAAAGCGTTAGATTGTTTGACATAATTTATTTACAGTAGTTAAAATATCTAATATATTCTTATTTTTTATTTTAAATTGTAGTTTTTCAATAACCCCACATATTTTTGTTTTGTTTTTAGTAGTATAGTTGACTTATTCATTGAGGATGTTATAGTTATTTTTATTCAAAGAAACAATTTGTATTTGAGATTTGCATTGGTTTTTTCTCTTTTAAAAAAATTAATTAACTTTTTTAAGTTGTCAAACATTTATAGTTAAAAGAAAATTTTTTAGAAAAAAGACAACTTTTAAAGATCATGAACAGGGGCTTACTCTTTTTCTTTACTAAATTTTGAGTAATTTGGTTAAAAGCTTCATCTCACATGGAATACTGTAATCCATACTCTTTATTTTTTCTCATCAAATATTTTTAAGAATTTCTCAGGTTATCCCAAAAACCTCTTTTAACTGTTTTTTTTTAAATGAAAGAAACCCATCTCCATTAACCCTTCTTCTTTTTAAAATCTCATCAAATTTGAATAAAACTATATTTGTTGAAAATTTGATAAAATAAATGATTCATCTTTGATTTGGTGAAGGATTTGATTCTCCCTTAATTTGATACAAGTATGATAAAGAGATTGGAGCCCATTTTTAGTGTATTTTTAATCAAATTTAAATTTAATAAAATATTTGAGGAAGGATTGGAGATGTCCTAACTCCGATGGGATACCTTAAAAGTTAATAAAGTAGAGTTATAACTTTCCCAGAAGAAATGTCTTTTAGTTTTTTTATGGAACTCAAGAATGGATAAAAAGACGAGATTGTGCATAATTATAATAGAGTAATTATAAATCTACCACTACATAGAAAATTCTTCAGTTTGCAAAAATACTATATATATATATGTACTTTTTGAAAGATTATTAAAATTTTGACTTAAAGATAGGAAGTGAAACATATTTTCTTTACAAAAATGGCTAAGCTCTTATTTGTTATCATTAAAAAGTTAGACTTTTTTTATAAAAAAAAAAGAATTAGCTTTTAAGCTATAACATTTGGCATCATTAAAAAGTCTACGAACTTTTCTTTTCAATTTTCTTTACGAGAAAAAAAAAACTACACACATTTAAGACAAACTAACTAAAAACATCGAATTTTCGATAAGCAATAACGATATAGAGACCACACAAACAAATAAACCAACCAACACACGATGAGACGATGAATTTTTACGTGGAAACCCTAAAAGGGTAAAAATCACGGGACCAATCCTAGTCCGAGAAAAACAAGCTCTACATATAAGTTTGGTTACAAGAAAAGCCTTATAACACCAGTCGAATCCTCAACCTAAGGCTACCCGTCTTCTTTCCAAATCCTCGTGAGCCAATCTTGTGCGTGTTTGCCGCAAAAATCCTCCTACGAACTTTGTCACTTGTGACTCCTCTCAAGTTCTAGTTGCTATGATCAAGATGATGAATTGACGATGAACTTTGAATATGTTAAGCCAATATGGGATTGCCAATTCTTGCTTAAGAGAACTCCCCATCACTCATACAGACACAGCCTCTTAAAGAAATCAAAGTAAAAACTTTCTGTCCACAAGTTCCCTAAACTCAAAACATATATATCACTCAAAAGGCTGCTAACCCTACTAAAAAATAAACTAAACCTCGAGATAGACCGCTCGAGCGGTCTTTAGTCCGATCGAGCGGTCATGCCAAAACATGCACAAAAAACTGTTGCTAAAAGAAAGAACTTGAGAACTCTTGAATGCATCTTGCCTGTCAAATCTATAAGGAAAACTTCAAACACCAAAAGTGCATCATTTCAAAATATAATGTAAATATGAAATTTTAAACGATGTGTCATAGATTTGCCAACATAAGGAGTTAAAACTCATTAAGAGAAAATAAACTAACACTAACTTTTTAAAGTAAAATAACTGTAATACCTTCAATTAAAAAATTAACCTTATTCATAATAATAAAAAATTATGCCAATATACTAAACACTATCACTTAAAATAAAAAAATAATAGCATATTAGATATTTTTACAAAAAGAAAAAAATATCCTAAATAAATTATCCTAAACACCCCAACTTTCTTTTTTTAGTTTTTTAAAAAGCTAAACCTCCTAAAACTAAACTTTTTAAAAATCCCAAACACGATCTAAAGAAATAAAAAGTCAAAAAATGTGTGGGAAGAAAATTGGACAATAATAATTTTCGTTTAGTTCTTGGCTTAAAAGTCCTGGTACTGAACTACCTAGCCTAGTTTCCAAATTGTGTTTAACCTTCTCGAGCTTCTGGAACTGTCTCTCTGGTGTAGATTCTTGCAAAATAGAGCATCGTTAGTGCTTTTTGGTCAAGGATATCTAACCAGAAAGCACTCCAACACCCAAGTTAGAGCTCTTGAAGGCTGAGAGAAGGATCACTATATATTAAGATTAAAGTATTATGCATACTTGTACCCATGAGGGTGTGGTTCTATTTGTAGGAGTAGTTTCCAAGATTCCCCTTTTGATTTGCGGCTCGATTTCACCTCTTCAGAGTATTTTTGAATATTGGGGATCTGATCTTCCTTTGACGACGAATGCTCCTGAAGACTTTACCGAGATCTTCATCCCTTTTTTGGGACTCTTTTACCCCAACTTCTATTATAATTGGCTAGTTTCCTTTTTGTAATGGGATTTAGATCTCTAAAAGGAGTCTCTTCCCATTCCATATTGGATTTGTTTCCTAGTGTGATCGAATAGTGAGGATTTTGGGGAAACTTCTTATTCACTCCATTCGAATGTGGAGTTTTCCTGAGATCCTTGTTGAGCCTGGGCTCTAGACCCTTTTGCCCCTATGTGGGCTCAGACTAAAGGGACCAGAATCCCAAGATACAATGATCGTGCATACAAATTGAATCAAACACAGTACAGGGCAAAGAAAAGATAACAAAAAAATTGTTTTGCGTCGATCCGTCTGAACGTATGCAAGGAGAGTCTGGATGGAACCCGTTATGGAAAAACCCCAATTTTTTTTTCGAACCCCAAAACAAAAACCCGGTACACCTACAAGGTAGAATAGGGATTATACCTACGTGATCCCTCTGATTTGTTCACGTTTCTATTCTTGAATTTGAAACCAAAGATCAACACAGTAGATAATCGGTAATCTTTTCTTCACTCAGATCTTCTGTTGTATTCTCGAATGTCGAAGACACGAACAAATGACGAGTTTTGATCTTTCATGCTTCAACCACCAATTCTCGCCATCGGCCATTACCTCTACCTCACAATTTCCACCTCCACCTCCACCTCCACCTCCACCTATCACCATCTACTCCACTTACTGCTACCTCATTCCATCTCCTATCTCCACAGATTGCCACTTCTACCCTCTATATCTCTCAACCGACTAACACCTACACCCACTGTCTCTCCAACTGGTTTTACCTCCATCCACCAAGCATCTACTTTAACCATTGTTGTCATCAATTGTGGTTGCCACAATTCAAAAATCCAAATGTGAGATAAACTATTTAGAAAACTAAGTTACTAAAATATGAATCCTGCATATGTTTTTAGTTCAATTATATCCACGTTCAACTTTCAAAACAAACATGAACTATTAGTATTAGTATGTTTCGAATGTCCACCTAGTCAAGCAAGAATGGCTTCTTTTTCTCATATAAAAAAAAAACTCTTTAGCCAAAATTAGTTTGGCTAACTGAAAGAGAATTCTAAGTACGAGTTTTGGAACTAACTCAAAATTTGGTTTCTATGGGCTCGTTTAGCCTTTATGGAAGATGGATAAATTTCACATTTAGTTGGACTGGTGGTCAAGATTTAATATTTGGAGATTTGATTATTTTAAGATCTCATGTTTCAAATTTTTAAGTGCTATTAATTTTTTAAGATTAGTTCATACGAGATTTTACCTTAATTTTTATTGGGTTTTTTGCTTGTGGATAGTGAGATTAATTTTTCAGAAATTAGTTGAAATACACATAAATTGGCCTGGATACCACGAGCTATCACAAAAGATATGAACGAAATTAGTGTGTGTGTGTGTGTGTGAGAGTATATATATAAGAGTGAATTGTGTGATTTGAGGTTTGAAATTTGACGAAGTGGAGACAGTGCTGCGCCTAAAGGGCAGCATTGTCGTGCTGTGTCCTGTTTAGGGTATTTGAAAAACACATTTTTATGATTAAATTCATTTATTACGTAGAACTCGTCGAGTTTGTTTTGTAAGTGAAATTTCAGATTCATCTGATACTTGTAGCTAAGTGATTGAATAAGATCTCCTAATCTTGTTTTATAAATAAATAAATAAAAATTATAATCTAAAAAAAATATTGTTAAACAAATGTTACTCAATCACTTAGTTATATGTATTGGATGAATTTGAGATTTCACATGCAAAGTAAACTCGACGAGTTATACGTAATAAACGAATTCGATCATAAAAATGTATTCGCTAAATCACCCCAAACAGGGCGCAGCATGGCAGTGCTACCCTTTAGGTACAGCATCGTTCCCAGGTCAGAAATTTGAACAATGAGGTTCCGTTTGGTAACGTTTTTGTTTTTAAATTTTTCATAAATTATAAACAAAAACATGTTTAGTAATTATTTTTGTTTTCAAAAAACTGTAAACAGTTTTTAAAATTTACAAAAATTTTATAAACAGAAAAAATGTGTTTTCACTTGTTTTGTAAACAAGTTTTGATTGTATTTTTTTTTACTATCTCCGACTACTATATTCGGCTACCAACTCCGATTACAGCCTCCGACCACCATATTCGGCCACCCTCTCCGACCATCGTCTCTTTCTACCATCTCCAATCACTACATATGGCCACCACCTCCGACTACTACCATCTAGCCATCACCTCCGACTATTCGCTCCAACCACCGTCTCCGACCACCATTTTCGACTACCATTGCTATCTCTTGCTATCATTATCAAATAACACTTCCGACTATTACATTCATTCGTAACCTCCAACTACTACTTTCTAAACATTTATGTGCTAAATATGTTTTTATTTTTAATTTTTTATAAAAATAAATAAAAATATATATTTTACTTTTTATAAACAAAAAATAAAAAATTATAAACATTAACAAATAAGGCCTGAGCTTCCAACATTTGTTTTCCTTTTTGTGGGGCCACGTTCAGATCATAATCCGTGCACATGACCGTCAATTTAAGTCTGTGCCAGTCCATTTAATGCGACACTTATATTTCTTAATTGATAACTAATTTTAAAGTTATTGTTTTTATTTTATTATTTTTAAATTTTTTGTTAAAATGTAAAAAAGTTAGCCTTTTAACAAAGAATTTCTAACTTTTTCAAGTTAATTAATTGAATAAAAAATTATTTTTTAAACCTCAAATTAGATAATGATATTATTCTTCTATATATAGTTGATTATAATAATTTTATAATAAATAAGTTAATAAGCAGGAATATTATTATTTTTTTAAATGGGTTATAATAATTTTATAATAAATAAGTTAAATAAGTTAATAAGTAAGAATATTGTTATTTTTTTAAATGAGTGGGAGGTTTGGATAGAATGGCTTAGGAATTGTTGTTTTTAATTTAGCTTTTAGTTTATTTATTTTGTTGCCAAACAACAAAAAAAAAAGAATGTCTTTTTTACTTAAAAAAGTATATAAAAAAAAAAAACTTGTTTACCAGTCAACCCCTTAATCTTGATATATCATGAATAACACGGTGTTGTGGATCTACCTGTTGGGATTTTTTTTTATCATTTTTTAATGCAAACGGAAGTATAATCATGCATACCAAAAAATAAATCACAAAAATATACGTAATTCAGCTACACTAGCTTATGTCAACATGTAAAAGATATAATCTACTATAACCATATAAATTACAAATATTAGACTAAAAATACATAAAAACTCGACACTCAAATTTCGGTCCTTGCAACCAATCATGTTATCCCGCTTAAAGTCACTCTAGTTTGTGTGTGTGTGTGTGTGTCCGCGCGCGCGCACGGGCGTTTGTACACTCATTATTGTCCAAATACAATCAAAACAACTCACTTTTTAGATAATCCTTTAGAAGAAGGTGATTCAAACAATCTTTGGAGTTCCTTGGTTCTCTAATTCTGTTTGAAAGAATCCTACTGAAAGAGGGGAGAGTTTTGAGAATTCAGTCAAGACACCAAAATTGGGAGCTAAAACGCAATTGTATCAGAAATGAGCTTAGAAACTCAGAACCTCAGAACCTTTTGGCAAAAAATTACCAGTACAACAAATGCAAATGCTACAAATTATTGAGTTAAAAATCTAACAAAAAGGAAAATAAAAGAGGTCTCAAAAAGGTAATCATGCCATTATAAAGGACAAGTTCACAACATATGAGTAAAAGATTCAAATCTGAACACCCAAAAGAGAGTACCTGCGCCTAAAAGCGCGTAAAAGGAGAGCAACCTCTTCCAAAACAAGCAACGGAATCATTTTATCCAACAAAAAACAAGAAGGCTCCTTCACCTTTATAATTGGTAAACTGCAACAAAAGGCATTAACACACTCCCCATCCAAAGCTTCCCGTCCTTTTCCTCTACTTCGCTAACTGCTTTAACAACCTTCCCTTCACGGTCCTCCAATATTCGTAAAAGCTTACCCTCCGGGCTATACTTTGCAACAACTGCGTGGGGCTTCCCCCCTATGTGGAGCAGGTATTGAATCTTGGCCTTAATCGGAAGCTTCAGCAAGAATTTTCGTACTTTTGGGTATAAAGCGCATAGATAACTATACATGGTACGTCGACAGTGGATAGCTACCCAAAATTCACCTTTCTCGTTTGTTCTGATGTTGTCGGGAAATCCAGGTAGGATGGCCATAACTTCTGAGGTCCCTGCTTTCTCACCTTTTAACCAGTACTTGTGTAGCCTACACCAGCAAAAAACAAGTTAAATGACAATCGTCGAGGACTATTTCCAGGTGGCTAAAAACATGTTTTATAATGCCCAATTGTGCCACATTCCTGCAAGATTTCTACATAATTATTGGCTACACAAATGAGATATACAGTCCAAATTGATTTCTCGCGTTGGCCAATGAGTTCTTGCCAAACGAGGGGTTCGGAAGCTAATTTTCAGCCAACAGGAAGTGGATTTTAACTTATTAACCAAACCCAAGTGCTTAATGAAAGCATTTCTTGAAAGTTGAAGTTGTGTTTTAGTAGGGGGTCGTCCACCATGGACACTTGTTTCTACCAAAATTCGTTGGTAAGAAAATCAGGAAGGTCATTAGCTTCTCTTCTAATATATTCAATTATGGAATCAAATACAAACAATATGGCTTGCCATCTTGCAAAAATCTATTTACATGCTTAGTTTTTAACATATTCTTGTAGAACATCTTTGGCAACACCGTAATCAATTCTTAATAAAAATTCTTGATTCATGATTTCATCTTAAAATTTATTAATATAATTGACAATAGAAAGAATTTCTTTGTTTATGGTAGAATAAACCTTTTTAAAATTTTCCCAGATTACCCATTGAATGACTAACTACTACTAAAGAGTGTGTGGATTTCTTTGTTTGAGAATACCACTATATCCTTTATTAGAAGCATTAGTTTCAACAATTTTGAACACATTAGGAGGTGCTATAAATAGGCGCGGTAACTGTTTTGCCATAACTTGATTCTTCAAACAACATTAGCATGTTCTTGGCTCCAAGCTGGAGGATCCTTTTTAAGGTAGCAATACTATTTAAACTACCAAGAAGTCTATGTAATTGTTTCTTTTTCTGATGAAACAAGAAATTTAATTTTGATCTGAAATAATTTGTTTTGGAAGCCAAAACTACTAAGCCATGTTTTTTCACCACATTCACAAAAGTATGCAAATGCTTAAAATGTTGATCCAAGGATTTAGAAATTATTAAAATATCAACTACATATACAACGACAAATTATGTACAATGAGTAAAAATATCATTCATGATAATTTGAAATTCAAAAGGGGCATTTTTAAGTCCAAAAGACATAACATTTCATTCATAATGACCAAAAGTAACAGTAAAAGCAGTTTTACATATATCAAATTTGGCAATTTGAATATGCTAATATACAGACTTGAAATAAAATTTTGCAAAGATAATTGGATCATGCAATCTGTAAAGAAGATCTCCCTTTTATTAGGAATAGAATATTTTATCCATTTTAAAAGTGATTAATGACTAATCAAGGAACATCCCTTTCTTTCTCAGCATTTTTATTACGATAAAACGCTATCCAACTCCAAGGACATGATCTTTCTCGAAGAAGTTTCTTATCACTAATGGATTGAATTTCTGTTTATAGTATTCCAAATATTCTCTGCCCATTTGAGTAGGTCTAGCTTTAGTATGATTTTTTTTTTCTCTTGAAAATCCTTTTCATTAGAGAGACAATGGGCTTGATTGGTAACCCAGTTTTTTTGGGTAATTGAGTTTTTTGATTTTTTTGGTAAAAAGCTAAAAGAAATAAGGTGGGTCATTTGATAACCTTAGGTTTTTTTTAATAGTTTGTGCTCATCTGACAAGACTTTTAAACTTTTCAACCTTTTGTTTTGAAATAACAACATTGCCCTTCAATAATAGGTAATGGAATAAACTTATAATATGTAAGAAGGTAATTTTGCCTTTTTCACCGATATTGAGACACATAGAGAAAGAAAGCTAAAAAGTTTGCTTTTCATTTTTTTGTCAAAGCAAACGAGCTTGTTTGCTTTTTTATCCCAAAAAAGATAAGAGGTTAACTTACCGAACGAGGCATATATGTCAGTTTCTATCCCAAAAGGCATTATGTTGCTACAGGATAATTTTTCTTTTTTTTGATGAGTAGTAATAAACTCAAAGACAATTTGTTGACCATATAAAGTAGTAAAAATCTCTTTAGAATCAATTTTCTCAATTGGTTGGATCAATGCAACAGACAAGCGCCTAATATGGCATAACGTGTAAGGTTTTTAATAAAAATGAATATTGTCGAAATCTACATAACACGATTGCATAAATAAAACTCATATTATATATGCAAGAGTTAGTATTATGAGTCCTGCATATGCGAAAGTTGAATAAGTGAACAGATTTACCTGCCAGGGGACCCTTCGCAAAATACAAAGAATGAACCATCCTTACTTAGGGACACACCATTAGGAAATTGGAGATTCCGAACAAGGACGGTGGTTTCTTTGGTATTGGGATTGTATTTCAAAACCCTCCCACTATCTTCCGCAGAGAAAACTAACTGCATGAAGTTCCTGAAAACAAAGACCGTGTAAGAACTAAGAACTAGGATAATGATCAAAATCACAGCCATTCACAATAAAGAATAAGCATGCAGCAGAAGGTAAAGTTATCCCTAACATAATACGACCTGGCCTAGTTACTTATAAAGGGCTGATCTCACCAATTTGCAGGTATGAAGTTTGTTAGGCTAGGTGTCTTTTATTCTACAGGACCCATTTCTTATTTTATTATGGTCTATACGTATTCGGGTTGGGGTGAAATTGAGAGCCCAATAAGAATCCTAATTGTATAGAATTTAATTTTAAATGGGCTTAAAGGCTTATGAGTTTCTTGGTATGCCTATAAATAAGACATTGGTAAGAGTTTTAGGGTTACAAAAAAATATAGTGAGGATAGCTGGTAAAGAGTATGGAGTGGCTATACTATTTCACATACGACGTAGTGAAATATTTGCTCTCTCGCTCGTGGACGTAGGCCGGTGTGGGCCGAACCTCGTAAATCCTCGGTGTTCATTATTTTATGTTTTTTGTGCGCTAATTTTTGCTTCCGTTTGCGTTCGGAAATTAGTGTTTCAATCCCAACCAGTGGTATCAGAGCTGACGGTGAACGATTCGAATCCATGGTATGTGATCGGAGCAAGGAATGATTTTTAATTTCGTATCGCATAAATAAAAAAAATAATTTAATTCGCACAAAAAAAGAGTTGCAGAATCTATGATTAGTGAAGGCGGCATGCAATTTTTCGACCAAAAGACAAAATATTGTTAAAAGTTATCCCGCGAACTCGAGTGATACTATCCCAAAGTCGGTGAAGCATCAAAGGGGCGTTGTTGCATTGAGTGATCTGTTAAACCTATTGATTTGGTATTCTATTGATTAAGGAATTGATTTGGCATTGTATTGCTTAGGGAATTAGAAGGAATCTTCACAATCTTGATTGATTAAAAAAAACTTGATTTTTTTGGAAACGAAGGGTGCTAGTGGTGTAAAGTGGATCTTATTTGTTAATTCCATGGTTTCTAATTTTTGGAATTTTGGATTTGTTTACTAAACCATCTTACTTGCTAATTTTGTGGCTTCTAATATGGGTGTTTTGCTAATTTCGTGGCTTCTAATTTGGGGGGTTTGAGTTGTGTGGTAACCAGTTTTGGAATCAATGGCTTAATTTTTTTTACTATATCGGCTCATTTATATAGCAAAATAATTTAAGGAAAAGGTGTCTCCTAAGATTTTCAGCGCTATGAATTCATCGGTACGGTTAGATTTTTCAGTTTCTACACTGTTTGATTGGATTGGACGGATCAGCATAGATTGGAATTGATCGAGTGTGATCAAAGGCAATTAAGAGCGATCAAGTACAATCAAAGATGATTTGGGCTACGTGGGACAAGGGTTACACATATCTAGTATTGTGACAAGTTCGGATTCTAGGAGTTTGTTAGACACAAAACTAATGGCGGTGAAGAGTTCAAGTTTTGTGATTAAACTATTTAACAGCCACAACGACCGTAAAAGGTGAAGTATATTTTGACGCGTGAGGGACTGATCAAGAGTCTTAGGAAGAAGTCAAAAAACCCAAAAACGATGAAGAATGTAGAGTGGAAAGAGATGTGGGACTTGGCGAACAGTACGATTCAGTTGTATCTCGGTAATAGCACTCTTCGAGAAGTTATCAATGAAAGTTATCCGGCGAAACTTTGGGCTAAATTAGAGAGCAGGTACAAGTCCAAGACATTAACGAATCAGTTGTCATTGAAGAAACAGCTATATGCACTTCATGCACTTCAGATGACAAAGGAAACAAATTTTATAGAATATTTGGAGAAGTTCAACAGGTTTCTGACGAAACTGAATTCTATGGCAGAAAGATCGAAGACGAAGATAAAGCAATTTTTCTGTTGGTTTACTTACTTTCATCATATAAGCATCTGAGGACTACACTGATGTTTGGAAAAGATATCATTAATTTAGATGAGGTTATTGCTACTTTTATATCTCTTGAGATATTGAAGAAGAAGGTGAGTGACAGATCACTGGGGGAGAGCATTATGGTTATATCACGCAGTGGGGAAGTCAGAGGCAAGGTGACATTGAGACATGAGGGGTCCAAGAAAAAAGGTCGTTTCAGATCAAGAGGTTACAAAATGATGTGCTACTACTGTGACAAGGAAGGTCATCTGAAGAGGAATTATCCTAAGTACAAGGCGTACAAGACGTACAAGGAGAAAAAACAATCATCAGAGACGGCGGTAATAGAGGGCTCCAACCATGAAGAATTAAATGCGCTCACAATTACTTTAGGTATAGGAAAATCACATTAGATATTAGATTTTGGATGTTCGTTCCACATGTTTACAATCAGGGAATATTTTGATATGTATCAGTCATGCGATGGGTCATGCGATGGGGGTACTGTCATGATGGCTAATAATGCAATGAGCAGAGTTGTTGGTATAGGGACAGTGCGGTTTTGCAGATCTGATGGGACTGTATTGATTTTGACTGAGATTAGACATATGCCAAATTTAATGAAGAATTTGATTTCTCTGAAAATGCTGAATTCGAGAGGCTGCATGTTCTCATCCGGAGGTGGAGTTCTTTGGGTTTCAAAAGAAAATAGGGATGTACAGCATAGGCAGATGATTGAAAATCTATACAGGCTTGTAGAGAGTGTTGTGACAGGTGGAGCTACTGCCAAATATCAGAAGAGTAGTATAGGTAAATGACATACACATACAAAGTGTAAGTGATCATGGTGAACAACAGTTGCAGAGAAGCACACATAACATGCGCAGTGGTACACGGAAGCGACGAGGCCATACAGGTGTGCAAAATCCCGACAAGAAACAACAATAGCAGTTCTTGGATGTTCACAGGAAAGCTCCGGACAACGAAACTATTACAATAGATGTGACAGACAGGTGTACTCTTTGACAGAAGCGAGTCTCATTTGCACTTGATTTGGTTAGTGGCGGTGATCTCTCCAGTTATGCATACAAATGGGGAGAGGCGGAGCCACGTTCTTCTACAAAGTAGTAAACTTTGTGGGGCACCTGAGTTAGGGTGCAGGCACCTCGTTGTAGAGGTGCGAGCCATGCTATTTGAGTGTGGTAGTTCGACGACGATGACAACGACAACGACAACGGTAGAGTCAACATCAACGTTGGTTATCTTCAAGGTGGTTTGTAGAATTCAAGCTAATGTGGAGATTGCTATGTTAAGTGTCTTGTATTTTACACGACCCATTTCTTATTTTATTTTGATCTATATATATTTGGGTTGGGGTAGAATTAGGAACCCACTAGGAATCCTAATTGTATAGAATTTAATTTTAAATGGGCTTACGGGCTTCTAGGGTTTTCTTGGTGTGTCTATAAATAAAACACTAGGAATCCTCACTCGTGGACGTAGACCGGTGTGGGCCGAACCATGTAAATTCTTAGTGTTAATTATTTTTGCTTTTTTATGCATGGATTTTTGCTTCTGTTTGCGTTCGGAAATTAATGTTTAAATCACAACAAAGTTAAAGGGTTACCAATTAGTTAATTTGATAGATCTATATTTTTTTATATAAATGGATAACTCGACAGTTCTGACCATATGAATAATATTACAAAGTGAAATAGCTGAGACAATGGTTACATTTCAGGGATATGGGATGCATACAGTAACAATAAGTTAAATCACCTGAAAAGATTACTTTTTACCCATCTTCTTGATTATGCACAATTATCATGCTGTTCTTTACGGCCCTAATTATCAGCGTGATCCCTATCATACCCTCGCAAGTGTTGGCCAATCACATTGCAAGGGTTTGCTCGCACTACAAGCGGAAGCTGAAACAATTGCATAGTCACATTTAGAAGATGGAACAGAATTAGAAACCTACCGCCTTTGGTATTTGGTGCTGCTGTCCGTGAAATAGATATTTCCTTCATCATCAATGTCCAAGTCATTAGTGAACCTCAATGGCACCCCTTCTGCCTCAGTTGCAAGTGATGTTGCCAGTCCGCCCCCGGGCCCAACCTTCATCAGCCCAAAATACGCATCTGCAATATACAAATCACCCGTTCTCTTGTCAAATCGAAGCCCCAGAGGCCTGCCACATATATGCTCATTCTTCAGGTAGCTCAAAGGCGATGGTTTTGGGTCACATAGTTCTGTCCTGAAGTCCAAATCATATATGGGAAACAAAAGAAATTTTTTTAGAAAACTGTTATAAAAAAAGAATATATCTAAGAATATAACAAAAGGACCACATCAGTAAGAACATTTTTCCTCATGACAAAAAAATAAAATAAAAGCAATTACAGTGAACCAGAATAAGTTGAAATCTACGAATCAAATGACTTGTTCAACAGACTTCATTAATTGCACGTCAGCCAACACACAAATTCTATCGGCCTAGCCATAATGTAAATACTGGCTGGGGGAAGACTGTATATTGCATAAGCTCAAAATGAGAAAGAACCAAAAAAGTTACCACTAGTTCAACATATTGATCACACTGGTAACTAACCAGCAGGTGCGGGCGTGCACACACATTCAAACTACATCTTGCGGTAAATATATGTCTCACCATCATTGAGAAAACCAAAGGGAAGAGAGTGAAAAAAACTCATTTGGTAAATTAATTAACAAACTTCAAGATTTAATCCTTCTAACAAATTAAACCTTGAATTTTTAATTTTTCCAAATTTAAACCTGAAGTCCAATTGTTTCAAATTAAACGCTGAAGCCATGAGGTGAAAAATGAAGGGGGGTGTCTTACACAATGTGAAACAAGGAAAGACAACCTCCCTGATCACCTGTAGGGGTTTCCCGTAGAAGAATTTTGGTAACAATGGTTATTCCTTCTATAAAAAAAATTTCTTTTGAAGAAAAGAAGTGAAGCAATCAACACCGCTACCCCCTAAAGGAAACAAATCAAAAATAAAACGACATTTTATTTTTGTGACATAAATCTCCACTTCTTATCAAATTCTTCTATTAATCTATTTCCAAATGCCCCTAGGAAAAATACACTAGACTTTCTTGTTGACGGCCAGCTAAGGCAAACATTTTCTATGATCTTGCAGCCCCCATGCACACTGCACCTACTTAGAATGCCATACTCTTACCAATAAAATGACTTCAAAAAAGAGAAGCCAATGTCTAGTATGCCTCAACTAATATAATCACATCTCAATAGGTCTAAAAATAGACATCATTACAAAAATTTATTGGAATATCTTCAATGCTTTTGTCTGCAAATATTACTCAAAATGTTACCCATTTTGCCTAATCTCTCTTGCTCTCCAACCATTTTCTGCATCTTTTTCCCTCCTCCTATTGTTATAAAATATTATAAACTAAAAGGCTGTGGCTTTAACAAGAGACGAGATGGAAAAGTAATTTTTTTTACTAAAATACGATAAAATTTAACAGAAAAAGAAAATTAGCCAAAATAAGTTAATAAATCGAATTTTACTTATTTTTGTTTTTTATTAATTTTTTTTCTTTCAACTAAAGTTCTTTACTTTTCAGTTTCTCTTATCCTCACCATACGAAAAAGTGAAAAACTTTTAAGTATAATAAAAGTCCAGAAATACTTTTAAAATTAAAATTCTTCCCCAAACGGCGCCAAGGATATTAATCTCTAACAAGAGAAGTAATAATATGTTTGGTCTAAAAGAGCATCTCAACCTTCGAAGCTTTTTTTGTCTTCTATAATTTCTTTTACTTTCTAATTTAAAATTTTTATTTTTTCCCAATTCATTGTTACAAGAAAAGTTTTAAAAGTAATGAACTAAAATTAAAAACAATTCACTAAAAATGAAAATCCTACAAAAAGCATTTTTTGTCTTATCTTTTTTCTTTTTGGGGTCAAAATTCTTTGCATACTCATTTAGAAAATGTTAGAAAAAATTTACTAAAAATGAAAAAAAAAGCGTTTAAAAGGAAAAAAAAATAGACCCAACAGGCTAAATGGTAGAGCAATCAAACCCATAACACTTCGCAGAGCGTTCCCAAACAAAGAAAAAATCAAAATCAAAAAATCAAAACCCTCACCGATAAGGCGAAGTATACGCAAAATCGGTCCACGAATCGCCGTTCCAGAACAAAATCCGCCCGTCGGCGACCCCCGTGTAAGGTCCCCGTCCCTTCGGGTCAAACGCCATGCTTTCCGGGCCCTGAACCTGGTTCAGAAACTTAATTTCCGATTTCTGCAACAAATTCTCGGGATCTTCATCCACCGGAACCTCCGACCACGAAGGCATGTCGATCTTGTACGCTTCGAAGTCCGGGAAGTCGGAGACGGCGCTGTGCTTCAGAGGGTCAATTCCACAGTAAAGAGCCAGGAGGAGAAACAGTCCGGCGATGATTCCGGCGGGAGTCATTGCCGGAATTCTGGAGTTTTCCGGCCAAAATGTGGTATTATGCACGGTAAGTATGAAGAAGAAGGTGGGAGAATTTTTGAGTGTGGTTGTCCTCTTCTTCACTTTTATCCTATGTGTGGAGTAAAAAGTTAAAAATGGTTTTTTTTTTTAAAGATTTCGTTTTTTTTAATTTTTTTATATTTTAATTTAAATTTATTATTTTTTGGATTCTTATAATAAAAGAATTTTAAAAAATATGCTCATTATAGATAATTTTTTTTTAAAAAAAGTTTATTATAAACCAAAAAATTAACAAAAAAGCTAAAAAAATTTACTTAAATTGGTTTTCTTTTGTTTTGTGTAAATTTTTTAAAAATTTTGATCAAAAAATTTTATTTTTTATTTTTTATTTTTTATTTTATCGCGTCAGAAGAAATTTAAAATGTACATTTATTTAAATTAATACTAAAATATTTATTTAAAAGAAAAAACGGTAGAAAGAAAGCTATTTGAAACACAGACTTGGAAGGGCAGCTGGAAGTGGGTAGGTAACACACGTTACCTAACCGGGAATTAATAGCAATCTTTCCATGAGTAAGGTCATGTTTGGTTTCTCTCAATAGTTTATTTTTTTATTCTTTTCCATCTCTATCTATATCTATCTTTTTTCATTCAATATATATAAAGCATGAATGTTACTGTAAATAGTGATTTTTTCGTCCACTGTAAAATGGTTATTTTATCCGTATGAGATATTGACTCTCACTCATTCCACACATGGACGGAGCTCAGATTTCAATGCGTATTTTTCAAAAAAATCTAATTTTGGATATTGAGATTTATCAACTATCAACATGACTTGCTGTCATTTAGAGTTATTTGTTTAAACTATAGTTAAAGTTAGAATTTTAAAATAACCAAACAAAACTCTAATCGTAGTTAAAACATGAGTTTTGGAATAACTTGAGTTTCTTAGAATCATTGAGAACAAATTGTTCCACATTCTTCTGGAAAAACAAAATTCAAGTTTCGCAAGAAGTTTATATTTCGCAACAAAATTCAAGATTCACGACTTTAACACCATAAATCAGGTTCATTAATATATTTCTTATGAAGTTATGTGCTTTTTCTTTTGTTTTAGTTGTTTTTAACTTTGTTCTTCATCTTTTCTTCACTCATTTTTTTTACCTAAATAATATATTTCTTACGCAGTTATGTGTTTTTTTCTTTTGCTTTAGTTGTTGTTAACTTTGTGTTTCATCTTCTCTTCACTTATTTTTTTTACATAAATAATATATTTTTTACGAAGTTATGTGTTTTTTTCTTTTGTTTTAGTTCTTAACTTTGTGCTTTATCTTTTTTTCACTCATTTTTTTTACCTAGAAATGTTAGGTCGACCGCTCTCACAAATTCAAAGGTTTGGTTCAAAATTCACAACTATTTTGGTCTTTTTTAATTCTCTATCTACAACTTTGCCAGCAAAAATCAAGTTCATTAATATATTTCTTACAAAGTTGTGTAAATTTTCTTTTGCTTAAGCCGTAAGTTTATACTTCATATTAGAAAGTTTTGCATTAATTTTATTGTATTTTCAATTTAGAAATGCTCTTTAATTGGATTTGCTTAGTTGTTATTGTTG
>JAULJZ010000009.1:8504133-8551903 GCA_032270985.1 Heliamphora pulchella | reverse complement strand
GAACTGGAACCCCTGTGACCCTTTCCTTTCGGCAATGCGGTTATCCTCCTCAATCCTGAGTCTGACAATCAGGTCTTCAAGCTTCATTTCTTTGCGCTTATGCTTTAGATAGTTCTTGAAATCCCTCCAAGACGGTGACAGCTTTTCAATAATAGCAGCCACTTGAAAGAACTCACTCACTGTCATGCACTCGGCATGAATCTCATGCAGAATCAGTTGAAGCTCTTGGACTTGGCTGATGACGGTCTTCGAATTCACCATAAGAAACACGAGGAATGTACCGACGATAAATTTCTTCATCCCAGCATCTTCCATCTTGTACTTCTTGTCAAGTGAATCCCACAATTCCTTTGCTATCTTTAGCGGACTGTACACGTTATACAACGTGTTGTCCCGACCGTTCAGGATGTAGTTGCGGCACAAAAAGTCAGCATGCCGCCATGCGTCGACTGCAGCCACAACCTGCATGTCGCCCTCGTTCTCAGACAACGAGGGAGCATCATCATGGAGGAACCGCGCCAGATTCAGCGTCGTCAGGTAGAACAGCATCTTTTGCTGCCACCTCTTAAAATCTGCTCCATTAAATTTTTTCGATTTCTTCCCGTGGCTCACAGGAATCGCAGTAGGAATTGGGGCCGGAACAAAGGCCGAAATCATGGCTGGAACAGAAACTACCACAGGGGTAGAAGCAGTAGGGGTAGGGTTCATTCTGTTGTCAATTTCGGTTGCCATAACTGCAAAAGTCGAATTAATACCGAAACAGAATCCAACAATAAGTTTATAAGACTTATTCACAGGAATTTAAACTGTAATAACAGTATTAAATAAATCTAATTTTATAAAACGGTAAACAGTAAATTGAAATACTGTATCTCAAGTTTAACCAATCAACATGTATATTAAAGCACGACGTAACCTAAATACCGACAGGAATAAATTCAGAAATATAAAATAAGCTAATCTGTCTTAAGTTGTTGGAATTATATTCTGGATTCTTCAAAAAATACTAAAATCTGTTGGTTTTAGTAAAATTCGAACAACAGTAATATAATTTTTAGCAATGTGAAAGTAATTGCAGAATTAAAACAAAATATAATATTCTATTTTTTTTTAATTACAAAATTATACAACAGATATGAAATTGTTAAACTGTACACTTTACGAAAATAGAAATAAAATTAAGTTATAGAACGAGAAGTATAACATTGTTTTAGAAAAGTCTTATGATAAACAGTAACATGAATAAATTTGTAGAAGCAGGAACATAAAGTATGAAATCGGAAAGAAAGAAGAACAATATGCTTGTTAGAAAATACTGAAAACGAAACACCCTCACAGAACAATTTCGGAAGTAATTGGGATCGAGTCCAGCGTTGAACGATATCTCCTTAAGACAGATTACGTCCTCGCCACGGTGGTTGCGATTGACTGGACGTCTGCCTCCTGGATAAAATGATTCCCGTGTGCAGAGGAACCACAACAATCTGCACACCAACGAACGTTGTTGTGCTTGTACTTTCTCGGGAAACTATTAATCACTGGAACGAATATGCAGAGTTTTTCAGAGCTTCGGCAATGGAGAATTGGAAAAATCGATACTGGAATGGGTCTGGAACCTGCCTATATATAGGAATTAATGGCGACTGTTCGCCTAAACCGAATGGATACAGATACCGGTTCGGTCTGTTCCAACAGACGCGAACCAAACCGAACTCCAACGGTCCCGAACCGCCAATGGTTCGGTAATAACAGTAACGGTAACATTAATTAATTTAAAATTTAAATAAATAAATTTTAAATTTAAAATTTTAATTCAATAAAATTTTTGCAAAAAGATAAGGGTTGACCCAACCCAACCCGCAACCAGCGACCCGCAACATACGGACCCGGACGGCCGGCCGAGCGACGGCGCGCTTGTGGTTCAATGGACCAAGTAGAATTTTGTCCATAACTCCTCCTCCAACAAAAGTTGGGATGACAAAAAGGACTAACCTTTTATCTCCAACCTAAACTTTATAAGCCACCATAAACTTCAATCCCCAACCAATATGGGATTTGGACATCGTTTTATAATTACTTGGAAACCCACCATTTTCATTCACAAGCATTGTGGGATAGGGTCTTGTTACAATTATTTTGCCAACTTCGATGGCACACTTTTGGAGTCAATTTCTCATTCACCCATTAATGGTTTTGAATGCCCCAAAATCCATGACTACTCTACTCATGGGAATAAATAAATTAGAATTTAGAATCATCAAAAAAGATTAATCCAACACAAAGATAATTAGTTTGAAAGTTAGCTAAAAATTATATTCTAATTTTATTCAAAATTCACTATTTTTCCAACATTTATTTAGTTGTTTCACTAGTTTAAATGGATTGTGACAATAACAATAATTCAATACTTTAGGAGCAAGTCTAATTAATGTTTTCACTTTATATTTATTGTATATTTAGTGAGTTTTGTCACTATTTATTACCGTTTTGTTTGATATGTAAAAATAAAAAATTTGCAGTGACAGTGGTCACATTAAGGGTGCTATGAGCACAAATGAATTTTAATCCCAATTTTATAATTTTAATTGAATCCTGTATTGTTTTTAGATCGTTGAGTAGGTAATGCATGCAAAAATTAGGTCAATCAAACATTGTTGTCTATATGATCATGGTACATTTATTTTACAGTTTATTTTTAAAATTTTGTTAAGTTAATTAATTGAGACTTTGGGTGTAAAGTCCATAAGTAACATTTTATACAATAATAGATCCAATAAAAAATACTTTAACTCTTAAAACTCATTGTGTAAAATACGACCAAAATCCCCTTACTACTCTAAATACTCATCCTTTCACATCAACACCTTATTCATCTACCTCCATTTCCGGCGATTGCCGACGACCATCTCCGGCGATCAAATAATTTTTACACACTAACAAAAATAAACATATATAATTTTAAAATATTTAATATTAATACTACTATAATTATAAAAAAATTCAAAACTTAAGTAAAATTGATTGTGCAAAATCGCACTCATGTTACTTACTGAATGTGAAAAGTTCCCTCCACCTCTGAAATTAACATTTCCACATGAATATTGTAAGAGGTCACTGACATTGAAAACCAAGCACTTAGCATTCCTTCTTCAGCTGTACAATTGATGGCAACGTATTCTAATGTAATAAACAATCCACTTCAGAGTTGGTCGCAGTAGATGTTCCATGAGCATTCAAGCATGAAGCATGAAGAGGAAAGGACATGATCTTGATACGTCGAGGTTATATTAATGTTACAACGCTGGTGCAGCAAGGCAGTCTCATTGCAATGGAGTTCAATTGTGGTGTCCGAGATTGTGAGATCCGTCGTCAAGTAATAACTGTTTTTTTTTTTTATACAAAACAAATAAATTTATCTGTTTGTATGTCAATTACTACACAAAACAGATAAATTTATTCATTTTACAAAGATAAATTTATTGTAAGAGGAATGGTACGAAAATTATTTTGCTAGGGGTAACAATGTCAATTAGACATTGTTATCCATTTTGCATAAATTTATTATTATCCATTTTGCTACGAAAACTATTTTGCTACGAAACCTATTTTGGTGAAGCCTCTTTGTGACATTTTCAATGTCTGAATTAAATAGCAAAATTTATCTAATTTTTTTTTGCATGTATTACCTACACAACGTGTTGAAGAAAATAAATAATTCTGATCAAATTATAAGATATCGAATAAACTAATTTATGCTTGCAGTACCTCTGAATTGATTTCATCTGAACAAATTCTCTACTTCCGTAAAATTGTGTTATTTAGCTATTGTATTAAGAAAATATTACTATAAAATTATTAAATATTTACTTTTGTAATAAATTTTAAATGTCAGAGCTACCTAAGTCAAAAATTTGTGTAGATTTCACACAAATAGTAATAAAAGATGAGTAGTGTGACATGCAGTTACCATAGCAAGAATTACTTATTATTCTTTGCTCATCCAACTATTCCCTGACTTTCTGTAAAATAAGAACACTCCAGTGACTAATCATGGCACTGCAGAATTTGTCTTTTAAATCTTATCAACTGAGGACAGTTTTTTCACAATTTATTTTTTAAAATATTATGCAATATTATTTATATTGTATTTTTTTTAATAAAATTATAAAAAAAATATTTTGTGTGAAATAAGATAAACTTATAATTGTTATTCAGATAAAAATAAAAATAATTCACTTAGCTCCTTTAGGGATAATGACTTATTTTATTTTGCTTTTTTTTTATTTTAGTAGAATTCTTAACCACTTTATCAAATTATTATATTTTTCCTATTTCTATCTTTGAGGCGAGTTAAAAAAATAATTTTTTATCTGACTAATTATTATAAAAAAGCAAATATGGCTAGCTAAACATAGTTAATAGAAAATATTTTTTTCTATAATAACTAATCAGATAAAATACCTATATATTGGAGATGATAAAAATAAATTATAATAGTTCTTTTAGCCAATATATTTTATAAAATGAGCCTGTTGGAGATACTGGGACAATTTAGGTAGTTTGGTCATGAATAACTCCCCAATGGTCATCCATCCACTCATCCATAGGAATGGAAGGAGGGGCAGAGCGGGGAGGTGGTGTCTTATTCGCATTTTTATTTTTATTAAAATGGAGATAAAAAATAAAAGTCGGGGAAGAAATAAGATGAGGCAAAATCGGGGATATATATAGTTAAGTAAATAATAGTATTGATGAATGATCTAAATTTTTAAAATAAGAAATAAGAAATATGCATAAAAATAAGAAATAAATATAATATTTTTATATTTTTTAAAATAAATACTATTTACACATTTATATATAAATATATATATTTATTTTATATAATCAAAATAAGATGGAGAAAATTGAGACTGATGAAGTAAATACCGTTCATATTCCACGTATTATCATGAACTGGTCAAGAACATTCGGGCACGGGTGAGGTGGGGTGGGATTTGAAAAACTTTCATCCCTAGTTGTAAAATGCCCTTGTGATTGCATGACTATACACTAGGTTGAGCTCTAACTGATTATATGTATCAGTTTTTAATTTTATCACACGTAATTGATTGATGAGTTTAGCAATTTTGAGCCTGTGGTTTTAACGGAATAACGGGTGGATTCAGTTTAACTTGACGATTTTTTTTTTGATCTGGGGATGGAGGATCCGAAATTGGAACCCGAGTTGGTGAGCAAGCCAAAGAATCCTTTAACTTGAGGGTTTGAACATGTTTATTTTGAACTTTTTATAGAGTTCACTCTATTTTTTTAATCAGTTATAATAATTTTTTAAATTAAAAATATTTATTTTTGATAAATTGAAAGCTCAAATGATTATGAATTTATCAATTAAATCACACAAATCAAATTACATAGTTTGTGTACAAAAATATCAAAACAATAAGTAACTTAATCTCATAATAAATTTAAAATTTATTTAATTGAATATTTGTTGGTTGGATTGGTTCGACGGGTGGCTATATTCGAAACCAATAATCCGACCACTACTTGAGAGAAAACAATCAAGAAACTCATCATCTAACCAAACTATGGACAAAACTATCCATTATTAAATTGATAGGGTTGAGTTTGACATGGAGTGGGTTAGACCAATTTGTGTACACCCATACTCTACAATATGGTTCATGAGATAAAATTAGGGGGTTCACTGTCCGATTTGGCTTAATTTTGCGTGAAATCAAGAATTAAACCATTTTAAACGGTTCCAAAAATTTAAAAATTGAAATTAAACTGTGAGTACTATGAAACCGAACCAAACCAATAAAACCCAGTTGGGTTCAGTTTGAAACCGCAATTCTATGACTAAATATTTATTGCTTATGTTCAAAAAACTATTAATTATTTTTTCATTATTCTTTCTCTATCCTCTCATATATTATTTAACTTTATATTTTATTTTATTACTTGTTTTTATAAGATTACAAAATAATATTCTTGAATCTATAGTTATGCACTATAAATTATTCTCTTATAATTTATTATTTTCTATTGGTTATTAATTTTCTAGAAATTATATAATATGACAATGTTATGAAAAGAAAATAAAAAATTAGATTACAAAAGAAAAGAAACAATAAAAAAAAAGAGACAAAAGGGAATTAGTTAACATTCTAAGATTTTTTATTTATATATAATACATCCATTCAATTTACTCCTATGATACTAACTCTCTCACTCTAACATTGTAATAAACTATATTGTAAATTGTACACAAAGAACTCCATGTAAAATAAAACAAATTAATAAATTTCACAACAAAATAAAAAAAATTAAAAATTAAAATTTTAAATTAAAACACTAATTTTTAAAATTAACTTTAAAGTTTATTTACAAAATAACTTACTCCTAACTAAGGACCTGATTGGCAACTAGCTTTAAAGCTATCTTTTTTATTTTTTTGCGTTTTTAGTCAAAAAATTAAATTGTGTTCAAAGTAAATTATTTGGTAACTTAGCTTTTAAGTCAACTTTTTTTAACTTAGTTATTTGGGTGAAAAGATAACTTTGTTTGCTTTTTATTTAAAGTGGACAGTTTTATCATTCTATATATTTGATATTAACAAATATATATAGTTAACAATGGTAGTAAATAAGTTATGAATAAAGAGTATTATTGTATTTTAAAAGTGATAGGAGTTTGAATTGAATATTTTAAAAGTTTATATTTTGATTTGACATTTTAACTTTTTAGCTTTTCTTCTTTTTTACTAAACGGGTAATCTTAGTTTTTTTAGCATTTTTAGACAAAAAATCCAAAAAACTAAATTGCCCATCAGAGCCTAAATTTAATTTTTTCTTTTTGACTTTGATTGACAATTAAGATTCTTTTAATTTCTTAGCTAGAAAAGAAAAAAAAACAGCTAATTTTCGTATAACACGGCCTCCGAATTACCTTCATATTATGTATAGAATAGTTCTTTTAATTTTGTTTGGCTTTGATTGGCAATTTGGATTTTTAAACTTTTTAGCTAAAAAATAAAACAAATTAATAAATTTTGCAAGAAAGTAAAAAAAATTAAAATTTTAAATTTTAAATTAAAATACTAATTTTTAAATTTAATTTAAAAGTTTATTTACAAAATAACTTACTCCTAACTAAGGACCCGATTGACAACTAACTTAAAAGTTAATTTTTTTATTTTTTTGCATTTTTAGCTAAAACACAAAATTAATGTCTTCAAATTAAGCTGTTTTTCATTCAATATATGTAAAGAGCCAATGCATCTATGAACAGTTTCGTCCCTTAGCAAATGTATGTTTTACCCTTGCTTTTCTTTTGTTTTTTTTTTTTTTTTTAAATTAGGCTCTAATTGGCAAATATTTTTTTTACTTTTTTTGGCTATATATATATATATATATATATATATGACCCATTTAGCATAAAACTAAAAAGTTAAAAAACCAAAAAATTAAAACCAAACACTAATTTCTAAAATATTTTATTCAAACTCTCATTATTTTTAAAAGACATTAACATTTCTTATTTATAGCTTATTTATTGTCACTACTAACTGCATATAATTATTATTTTTTAACTATATAGAAAGGTAAAAATTGTCCAATTTAAACAAAAAGTAAAAAAGCTAATTTTTTTTCCAAACAAATCAACTTTAAAAAACTAACTTAAAAGCTAATTTACCAAATATAATTTACTTTTAGCCAAATTTAGTATTTTGGCTAAAGTTGTAAAAAATTTAAAAAAAAATTAAGTTGATTGCTAATCGAAGACTTATTCACTCTCTTTTGTTTTCATTGATTTTCTTTCATATTTTCATTAAGAAAAAGTTTTTAAATCTGAAATTATTTATATAGTCATTTTTATTAAAGTTGACTATACTTTAATCAAAATTTAATTTTAGTACACTTTTTAATGTCTCTAACATTATTGTAAGCTTAATTCCTAAATCAATTAACAGTTATAGGTTAAAAACCCATTTTATATAAAGTTTCATGCGATTGGAAGTATATTTTTTTAAGACATATTTCTAAAGATGAAAAGTTAATATCTTAATTGACCCTTTTATCCTTTATATTCTTGTTATTTTAAAGACTATTTAGGGATAATTTTGATTTCTTTTTTTCATTTTTGTATTTTTTAAATTTCAAAAGACAAAAATAATCGTACATCAAAAAAAGATAATAGTAACAGTATATTTATTATGACAAGATAATATTAAATCTATTAATTATATCCTACTTTGTGAATTCTTTCATACAATTTTTATATGTTTAAACATTTTGCTATTAATTTGTTAACACTATATGCAATCGTTTTATTGTTCTTCAAAAATTTTAATTTCGAGAGATTTGTAGTCTCTTGTACAATCGAGACTATTTCTTTGTCACAATGGAAAAACGTCCACCGTGATTTTTCTTTAAATGTCGAGAAGATGGAATAAATGCTTTACAACCATTGTCAAATCTTTCATTTAAGCAATTGATGCAATCGATTAGTTGTCTAAGACTTATCAACGTTAATGTTAGATTTTCCATTTAAACATAAAATAGATACAGACACATTTATTATACTACACATACATATATATGTACCTTTCATTTTTTTCTTAAAAATAAAAAGATTAGAATTAGTACACAAAATGTTATATTCTTTATAAACATAAGTATATTTTTGTTAACCACAGTTTGTAAATAGTGTAATGAAAGGAAAAATTCAATATCAAATATATTTTAGAAGTAAAATTTATTATTTTTATAAATATTAATACAATTTACACATTATTTATATATTATTTTTATAAATATTAATATTAATGCAATCATCGATGCCAATGACAACATCTTTGCGGTGAGAACAAAAAACTAAGGAACGATCATTCCTAATAGAGGCAAAGACTATTGGTGATACAAGTACTTCATCTTCACCAAAGAATATTTCAGATTAACCTCGACTATCAAATCATCTGAAATTATTTATGTTTTAATAGATATAAATATGATACGTACAATATTTTTTGTTCTAATATTTATATACGTCTTTTTGTGTTTTATAATAACTGTTAGAAATACTATAAAAACAACAGCTATTTATCATATTTGAATTTGACATTGCTACATTATATGTAAAACTTTTGTGCACTATATCAAATAAAGTGTGATTGATAATATCGTTTACAAGTTGTCCCCGATAAATTACTCCATAAAAAAAAAATTCATCTTTCACTTCAAATTAATTTATTTTCTTTATTGTTCGAGTTTTTCTCTTTAACTAACAAATATATTCATTTTGTAAGTTCACAATTCTTTAAATAATAACATCCTATGCTTCAAAGTCAAATTAAAGATAAAATGTGTTTAAGTTTTGATTACATTTGATTTATCATTTCAATATAAGTAACATTCTTATTAAATAAAATATACGAGATTCCATATTTTATAGTCTTTACATTATATAGTTTAGACACTTAAAGTTTGTTTTTATGTAATTTTTGGATTTTAATTTATTTCATAAATATTTTCACTAAGTATTTATAGATTAATGAATGAATAGTTTCAATTTATTTGCTCATACATTTTTTATCTAAAATTTCAAAAGTTTATGAAAATACTTATAAAATAAAATTATGCCTATATATGATAGTTTATATATCCAATAACTTTAACGAACCAATAGTATACAAAGTACTTATTTTGTAAAATATTATTCTAAACTCTCATTTCAATAGTTCTTAAAAAGAAAAAAAAAAAGAGAAAGAGAAATAGAAGAAATATCATCTTCCACTAATTTTAATATTTTACTTAGTTTAGTTATTTTGATTCTCTTTTTTTTTTTTTTTGAAACTCATTTTATTTCACGCCTCGTTTCATGTTAATTCTTTCAAATGGTTTCTTAATTTTTTTAACTTTTCTTTTCCTCGTTCTAATTGAAAGGGTAAGTCACTTTCGATCATTTAGTACTTCTTTTGATTTTTATATCACGTTTCTAATTTATACGGTACCAACCATAACTTTGTTGAAGAATTATTATATTTTTTATTTATTTTTATTTATGATAAATCTTAAATACAATTACAGCTCATTAAATTTTTATATTAAGGAAACATTCATATCGGACACTAGGCGGCAAGCATTGCACGCTGCCTTTTTACTAGTAATATAATATAAATAAAACAAAATCAATGAACTGTTTGGTTCGGTTTTAAACGATTCTCTAGGATCTTAATCCGATAATCAAAACCATAACAAACAATTCTTTAAAATTTAGAATCAGAACCAAACCGCCAACTGAAAAAATGAAACAAATTATACGATTTGAATCGATTTTGACCAATGTACCGGTTCACCTATTTCTTTGAACACCCCTAAACTAAATGGGATATTGCTTGTTCACTTTTTTTTCTTCTCTGGAATTGAATTGTTTTGGTTTGGCATCGCGCCATTTTATAGGAATTGTACGTAGCACTCTTGGATTAATTTAATTGCCAGGTCATGTGGTTAATATAGGTTTGAAAAAATCAACTAACTAGTCACAAAAATCATTCCCTTTTTTTTTTTTTTAATAGAACAAATCGAAAAAGTAATCAATTCGTTTTGATAAGAATAACAAAATAAATAAATAAATAAATAATAATATTTTGAAAATGTAAATAAGCAACCTAAATAGACCTTATTTGACTTAATTTTGTCCTTCAAATTTTATTTTATTTTTACATCTTTTAGTCAACAACAACGCTGTGGAGACCAAATTATCTTTGTTGCATATTAGCACTAGATATAAATAGAGTTCATGTGAGAGTCATTGCATTGATGCTTGTGAACATGTCTCATCATTTGGTAAATTAATTTGGTACCATAATTCTCTCCGGTTCATCTTGACGAGAGTAATTAAAAAAATAAAAGAAAAAATTACTAATAAGTAATACCTTGAAAAATCTACTTAAAAAAAAGATGTAAAGGATGCTATTTGGTATGGATCTCATCTCTTCAGTTGTGACTTTTTGTTAAGAGTGTCCATGGCACCAATTTGTACTCAGAAATCTTCATTTTTCTTCCTCAAAACACCCCCAGAAAATATATTAATTGGAACTGAACAGTGCCAGATACAGGAAAGAATGCTCTACCTTTAATATCATTGCTGTAAGACAATGGTAACAAAAAGAAGGAAGCTAAGCTACACTAAGCTCAGCAATTAATAACCCTAACCTGATGTTAGCTATCTGCAGCTCTTCTGTAGAAAAGAACATAGGCTGCCGATGTTTTTATCCTGTCTTCACTAATGGCCGAAACATGGCTGTCATCGAAGTCGTACCACCGATCACCCCCGTGCTGAATCAGAATAAAGGGAATTAGAACAACAAAATCGAACACTCGTAAGACTATATAAATGCAGAAAGTACTACATGGAAAAAGAAGAAACCACTACACCTTAACTTGACCGAGTATTTTGGAGTTCAAAAAACTTTTTCTTATTTAAATTCATGCATGAAGTCTGGAAATTAAAGGGCGAGTCTTGGCGCAGTGGTAACATTGTCCCATTGAGACTTGGGCATAATGGGTTTGAATCACGAAAAAAACCTCTCTGCATTCCGAGGGTGAAAAAAAAGGGCAAGCTTTGGAGCAGTGGTAAGATTGCTCCATTGCGGTTTGGGCATAATGGGTTCAAATTACGGAAACAATCTCTCTGCATTCCGAGGGTGAAATTGCATGCATTCTACTTATCTTAGATTCCACAGTGCAGGAGCCTCATGTACTGAATTGTCAGGTGATTCTAAATGCACAAGATTTTTTTCTTTAGACATCAACCTTATGTATTGAGCCACTTGCACATGATACCTTAACACTTGTACAAGAAGGTGTTCAAAGGAAAAAAGTGCGTGCATTTTGAATTACCGTGAATTGTCCTTTTAAGTTTAAATTGAAGATTGGATCTGAATGGTCAAGTAAGATGCCTAGTGCTTTACTTTGATATATGCCTAAAATCTATATCCCACTCTGACTTAAGAGCAATAAAAAGGAAAAAAATAAAAAGGGTAATTAGAACTAACAAGAAGAAACACCACTTACATGGACAAATGCAGTGTAATGACCCCCTCCCATGGTACCGTAGTGATTACTAACTGCATAAAGCATGTAACGATTAGACGATTGACCATTCCTGTGAGCGATGTATGTTGACAAATCAAGATCATGGACAGGGAAATCAACATATGTCTCCAGCTTGTTCTTCAAAAAACGGCTGTATGAGAACCTTTTTAAATGAATAACTAGAATCTCAGGCAGTCTCCAAAGGTCTAACTTCTTGCTCGCTTGGCGATGCTTTTTGCAGCCAGGACAATACCTGAGATTACAGATTAAAATACAGTTCAGCTGAATATCCACAAAAACAGGCCAAGGTTTCCACGAGGCAAGGAAGAAGAAGAAGAAGAAGAAGAAGAAGATGGACAGAAATTTTCATGAACAGCAAAATACTACATTAGTCATGCATACAGTAGAGAAGCAAAGTAAAACAGGAAAACAGGAAATTTAGAAGGTAAACCAAGAAATAAGAGAAAA
Organism: Heliamphora pulchella; assembly: GCA_032270985.1. NCBI lineage: Eukaryota > Viridiplantae > Streptophyta > Magnoliopsida > Ericales > Sarraceniaceae > Heliamphora > Heliamphora pulchella. Next base: position 8,539,331 of record JAULJZ010000009.1, on the reverse strand, counting down.
AAATTCAAAAGAAAACTTTTAGATAGCAGGAGAGAAGAATTCTTCTCATGGTGTGATGTTTTTGTATAAAAAAGTAGAAGATCAAGAGGGTTAGTTATACTCGCTGCACCAAGACATTGAACATTGGAAATGAACATTAACCTAGGAACATTCCTAGTTTGGCGTAAGAAGTTATAATATATGAGTGCGAGCTGACTTTAAACGAGCTACAATTTTAAAGCAAAGCACTGATCAAGAATGCAGACATAAATGTAAGAAGAAAGAAAAGGAAACACAAAGCCAATTTTTTTAACCAACGACGGTTGGTCAATGATTACAAAAAGAGCTCACATGTGAACTGACTCCAGAGGCAAACTCTTGAGTGTTTCAATGGACAAACAATTTGACCAAATAGTACGACAAAACATGACAGAACACCTTGATTAAGAAAATAAGTTAAAGGCCCATTTGATACCATTTAAAGTTTTTTGTTTTTCATTACAATAAAGACAATACATATATTTGTTTATTTTGTGAAAAGAAAAAACAAAAAACATGTTTGGCATATATACATAATTTTTGTGTAAGTTTATGTTGAAACAAGTGAGAAGTGGCTTGAGGGGGCCATCGGCAAGAGGAGAGTTGTCCAAGAGGATAGTTAGACGTGGTGACGTCTATGGTGGCCACAGGTGGAGACCGGGAATGGCGACTGGAGGTGGTCCAGCAACAAGCCCTTTATCAATGTATCACTTCCTACGAGCATAGGCTATGGGCATTCAACAGGAAATAGTAATTAAACAGAGTTGAATTCTGAAAAGAAAGGCAATCAACATAGATATGTGCTTCTTATCTCTCAAATATAGGGCATATCCACTCAGTCGATGCAGTGGACTCGCCCTCCCTGCGTGCTTGGGGATTAGTTTGGGAATCAAGCTCCTGAGAAAAGAAACCATAGGTTTAAGAATTTCATAAAAGAAATAGACTAGTCCTCACCGGCAAGGAAACTCCCAATACTGGTGGAGGTTAGGGCGCCCAGAGGAATGGCTACCAAAGGCCACTGGTGGTGAAAGAAGGTAGTAGGAGCGGTCGAAAATAATGGTCGAAAGTGGTGGTGATGATGGTCGGAGGTAGTAGCTAAAGGTAGCGGATAGGGGTGTTTTATCAATAATGATAGCAAGACGTGGAGTGGTAGATGAAGGAGAAGGGAATACATAATTATTTACAAAACAAATGAAAACATATTTCTTTTATTTACTAGAATTTAGTATATTTTGAAAACTGTTTCTATCTTTTCAAAAACCAAAACAATATTGTCAAACGTGTTTTTGTTTACAGCTTAAAACATTTTTAAAAATAAAAATAACATTAAACAAAAGCGTTGCCTAATGAGTTCTAAAGAATCCAAATTTTATGAGAACTAATTCCTTTGGGCTACAAAAATTGAAGTATTTTCCTTTATGAGTTTTCCCAAATATTCTGTCCACAAGCCTATTGCTTGAATTTACTTGATAAGTATGCAAGGTATGGTTTTCTTGATTAGGTCAAAAGAATGACGGGGACATTAAAATTTTGGTGTCAGAAGGTGACAAAGGAAAACACATACCACGGAAAAAAAAAAGAGGAACATGTTGGCAAAAATTATCTTCTCTCTAGTAAACATGTAAGATAAAGAATGCTACCAGCCTACAATGCAATAATATTACCGTATCACAATAAATAAATAAGCTAATGGTGCACGAACTAACCACATATCGTCCGGTCCAAGAGGTTCCTCCTTCAAAAATGCTTCAAGGCACTTATATAGAGAAACAGATTCTTGAGGTTTTTTCGCAAAGAATTCAGATTTGAAAATCTGGGGTAATGAACTAAGAAGGCGTGTCTTGTATCGCTTGACCATTTTAGCTGGCCAACACACAAGAACACTCAACCGCCCAGGCAAAACCCTGGCTGCTAATGGCTCATTCATTGCAATTCTCGAGTCCCTGATAGTTCCCTTCTCATCTGTTAAGTAAAACTCCAAATCAGCATCTGAATGTGTGTGTAACTCTTTTCCATTAGAGGAGTCTGCAATTCCATCTAAATCAGGAGCTCGGGAGTCCTCCATATCTGTTAGTTCTTCAGTTGTGCTTCTCTCTATGTTACCGTCATCATCAACAGAATCTTCACTGGGTATTAGGAATGCTCCAATTAACTTTAGATACATGTTGCGGATATCAGATCCCTTTACAAATTGAGAACTTGCTACAAGAGGAATGCCAAATGCTTTCCAGCTTGATGTCAGCTTCCCACAGACAAATGGCCTGACGATGTCAACTCTATTAGAGATCATAGATAAGATTTTTTTTTTGTTTTGCGGGGAATCAAATGGATATTCTTACTTAAAGATAAATTTAAAAAACAAAGATGTTGGAAGATGATTAAAGACCAAAGATAAAGTGTTAAAGGAAATTAGCAAGACAAAGAGCATAAGCATAACACAAGTTGACTGGGGTACAGACCATGACAGCTGAAATACCACATATCTTGACATTGATAATGGCATCTACCAGTATATGATATGAAATTTAGCAATCATAAAATCAAAGAATTTTTCATAACTCAGGCAAAAAAAAAAAAAAAGAGGAAACAAAACAGAACATTACCATTCCCCGCAACTCTGATATACCCATGAATACCAAATAATCAATGAGCACATTTTCAGACTATGTCGCTCATAAAGCCAAAAGCATACTCATTTATGATAAACGGGATAGCCATTCAAGAACAAAATCAGCTTGAAAAAATGTTAAGTTGAGCACATAGTAAAATTAAGTTTTACAGTTCACTCTGCAAGAAGATTTTAGCGCTAATATTTTATAAGTAGGAAAAACTAAAGCAACCCCCACTAATTAGGAAAAAATTACCCCTCCCCCCAGTTAACCTCCTTTGTTCCTCATGAGATAAAAGCATCGGCTTGGTTTCCGCTTAACAACTAGAAATAGACTTGCTATTTTGATCACGGTCTCAACTATAATCGGTAAATTGGGGGTGGGAGGGCAAAAGATAGGCAAAGCAAGAGTTTCCCTGTCAGAAATGAGACTTTACAAGAACGAGCAATCGAGCTGAAGATCAAGCATAAGATTATGAGCATCCAGATCGATAAAGCATGAAAAGGAGAACTTGAAGTTACTGGAAGGAAAAGGTCACCCAGTTATTCAATGAAGATGGATTTGGGAGGAGTTTACTGGGTAATACTGGTATTGTGAATGGCTGGTGAATGTATCAACGAAGGTTCCTCAGATAATGCAGATTTTCTAGTTTCAGAAACTTGAAAACAACAGAGGCCACTTTGTAGAGATTTTGAAGTGCATGGCAGGGACAAAAAAAGATCAGCTATCATTACTCCTGCAGAAAAAGAAGGTTACACCTGGCCTGAAATGGCATCCTTGCTTGGTCAGGTGCAGTATGGAAATAACCAGGTCAAAGGTGTTACAGGGGGGAGGAGATTTCAGTAAGGAAGTTAGGTATTTAGACCATTAAAAAACAATACAGAAAACAGGGGCAAACAGAGGGCTTTATTTTGTTGATTTCCTTAAGGCATCTTCATCAAATAGCAATTAGTAAAAGGGAGATACTTGATTCGGATTGTCCTTTTGTTTGCAAAAGGGTCAATTTCTATAATTCATGGTCTTAAATTCAAAGCACGCTGAGTAGAGAATATAACAAGAATATAGTTGAATCATAAGCCATGGATTTAAGGTTTGAAGGAGGAAGCAGAGGAGAGAGAGAGAGAGAGAGAGAGAGAGAAAGAGACTAAGAAATGTCAAGGGTGTTAATTAGCCTTCTTCGTCTCACATGTATTTATACCAATGTCAAAAATAATTACAAGAATACCATGTTCAAGACAAGGGAAAGTACAAAAATTAAAATAACCACTACCACTCCCCCTCAACCTCGACCATAGATGTCAAAGTCGATTACTGGAATGTAAACAAGCTAACGGCATGAACATAAGTTAATTGATCCTCCAAACGAAGATTTAACCTTTTATAGAATAAAGTATGCCACCAATGTGCCTTTTGGGTCTCGGTTTCTCCTCTTTTCAAAGACATACCGTTGTTTTTGATATGTAGGGACTGAAAGGCGGTGAGTGATTTAAAGAGAATAGACTTGAGTACATTTTTGCTTTTATTTGTTTATTTATTGTTTCCTCTTTTCCGTTGGGGATCTCTTGTCCCCATACCTATTGTAACTTTTCTCTTTCTTTTTTATAAAGCTCTTTTGATGTCAATCAAAAAAAAAGGTGGGAGCTTGTAACTCAAAGCTAAAATTTTAGTTCACCTAATAGATTAAAATTGGTTAATCTATTTGTAGAATTGGGAGATTTGTTTCTTTATTTTTAAGATTTCTTTTTTCTTTTGTTTAATTATTTGGGTCTTGTTTGGTAATGTTCATAATTTTATTTTTTGATTGCAATAAATAGAAAATAATTTTGTTTATTTCTATAGAAAAAAAAACATTTTTGGTACAAACATGTTTTTGTAAAAAAAAATTATTTCGAAATAAGTGAGAGGGAGCCGCTGGCAGGAGGAGAGGTGCCCAAGAGGATTGTTGGAGGTGGAGACTCCTATGGTGGCTAGAGGTGGTAATATGCCACGACTACCGAACATGGCCTGACGATAGTGACCAATGGTGGAGATTGGTGTGCCCGGAGGGGGAGGATTAGCAAAGATAATCGCTGACGGCAGGAGATGGTGAACGGAAGTGGGAGAATTCAGTAAAAATGATAACCAAAGGTGGTGTTGATGATAGGGGCCACTAATGGTGTCTGAAGTGACAATCAATAGGGGGAGACGGTGGATGGAGGTATTAGCCAGTGGGGAGAGATGGTGAGTGGAGGTTGCGTCAGATGGAGAGGTGGTGTTGGAGGTAGCAAACAGGGTGCCTGAAATAGTGCCACCGCCACCGTTTTGCCACTCGCTACAGTAACATAAAACCTTGGTGTCTTCTTCAAAAAAAGAAATACCATGTCGCTGCAGATTTTTAAAATTGGGACTTTTACATGGTTTTCAATACGTATTATGATTGGAAATTGTAATCACTTTTCACTGTGACAGTATATTGAATTTTGTTCTTGAACAACTATATTAAGATTGATTAAGGCAAAGCATAAAACCAATAATATGTCACTATATATTTAGGCATGCCTTTCTCCTTCTATAGTATATATCAATCTTTTTTTTTTTTTTATCGTCAACAAAGAATTATATGGGTATTATTAATAGTAAAAGTAAGCAAATCATGGAATATATATTCTCTTTTTTGTACAAGGGTTCCCCCCGCCCCCAGAAATTTCTCTTGATATAATTGCCAATCTAAAAAAAGAAAATGAACTCTTACAAGACATAAATTGCCATAAAAATCTTGACAACATTCTTTATCATTGTATGAGACATAACTTATCAACAAAGGTAGATTATTTCTAGGGAATGAACGACAATATATATATATATATATATATCTGGTAAATGTGCACTCAACAGTCAGAACACACACATTAATATTATAAACTAGCTTTATTACTTGATGGTGCTACATCACTTGAAGGTGGATTGCGTTACCAGAGAAGCACTCTTGAGATCACTTGACATTTCTGATTCTAGAGTTAATATGAAGACAAAACTCAATGACAACCTTCATAAATTCAGCGTAACAGAAGTTATGACACACTGATGATATTTCACTCATTTCCTAACATTCTTCATGCGCAACAGTAATTAGTGGCCAGCTCTAATTATCTTTTAGACACGTATACAGGTAAGTTCACAACACCTCATGCCAAACATGTCAATTCATTGTAAAATTACTACCAAATTTCCAGCAGTTAGAATTGCATCATATCCAACCATTGCTACTACCTTCAACTTTCCATAACTGACCTCATAGCATATACCACAAACACACAAATCTACTTTGAATCAATAAAATTGGAAGAAAATGCACACAATGAAAACATAATAAAACTGAAAAGCATATTTAACTTAAATAAAACCAAAAAGCACATTTAACTTACTCTTCTGCATGCTGATGCATAAATACAACTGCTGTGGCATTCTCTTCATCCTTCGGTAACCGATAAGCAACCAGCTGGTCATCATCTCTAATTAAGGACAATGAATCACCTGGCTCCCCTAGAAAGCGTATGATGCGATTATTGTATATCTGTAAGTAACTATGTGGTTTTAGAGCTCAACATAAATACAACTGAACCAATCTAAAGTACATGTAACCCATTTATTGTTCTCGGTAAAGCTAAGTAACTACAATTTACCTCAGCCACCAAAAGGGTTTCATCAACCCCTAAAGAACAAGCAGTGCCTAAAGCCTGAGTAAGATCTTCAAATTTTCCATGCTTTGGCACAGTAATAGTAAATGGAGATGGTGGAGTATTTCCATCAGAGCTCATAACTGTCAACGTCATTGTCCGCATTGTTGTTGATGGCAGAGGTAATGAGAGATACATGAATGGATCAAATGTGATGGAGACCTTTCGGCATATAGGACACACTAATGTGGACCTGTACTGACCCTGCAATGGCAATTAATCATGAGAGATTTAATCAACAACGGAAAAAAAATAACAAGCGCATCTAACAGCCATCGATTCTCGACCCTCTCATAAAGTATAATACATTTTCCTTTTCTAAAATAAAAAACTAAGATATTTGAGAATTGAGAATGTCAAAGAGAGTGAGAGAGAAGTTTAATGTAATCCATCATCCCTGATAGATTACCAAAAAAATGAATAATAGCCAAACAAACTCCAATATATCCATGACTCTGCACAGTTAGGTCAAATCAATATGGAGAAATATGCATCCATAGCCAGATTGAAATATTAGAAATTCAGCAACAGCATTGTTTTATGCTATCTGTTATTAAGGCTCCTATTGTTTCCACGTGTTTAAAGTTGATTAAACTTAAAAGTTTAAATTCATGAGCTCAAGAAGCTGTGCTTTAAAAAGGTTGTGTGGGGGGGTTCACTTTTCAAGTTTTTAGCTTATTTTTCCAAATTGAAAGCTCAAAATTAGCTCAAAAGATTAACATTTTAAAGCTGCCTTTTAAATGCCTTTTTTATCCCAGCATATTAGAGGTCAAAACTGCACACAAATCAAAGCAAGTCTTGTGTCCCAATCAATTGGGTGCAATTATATGAATCCTTTGCTGTCAATTTACTCTATCACGGGCTAAAATGTTCAGTAAGATTTAATAAGTTTATACACTTTCTTACTATAGCATCACATGTCAATCTAGTTTTTCCCTTCCCCACAGTATTTCCATTTAACAACATTGTTATCACTCTTCTTTATTATTGCATCCACTAGTTTACTTTTCCAAACTACCTTAATTTATTCTTTCTCAACGCATCTTCCGTTAGTGCAACCCTTATCATTTCACGAATGTTTTCATTCATAATTTTATTTTTTCTAATTTTACAACACATACCGCTCAACAATTTCGTTTCAATAACACTCATTTTATCTATGTAATATTTTTTAACAACTCTTATAAAAAAAAAATATTTTTTACAAGCCCAACATTATGTCTTATGTAACATCGTTGGTCTAATAGTTTTCCTCCAATTTTTTTTTTTTAATTTTGTAGGTATTTGTCGTTCTGCGAGTTACAATCATTTTATAATCAAACATGGATAAAGAAATCAATGAAACGCTATGCACTTAAACACTATGGACAATCGAATAAAATCAATGAAATTGCCATAATCGATTTGGCCTGCTGAGAGGGGTGCACAGTGATGCGGATCATAAAGGACACAAAGGCTCTCTTTATTAATTTTATTAATATTTGTGTTTTGTTATTTTATATTCAGTTTTCTTATTATTAAGAGTTTTAATTTATTAATTGATAAGTTTAGTTAAGGATATTTTTAATGTGATTGTTATCCATTACGGTAGGTTATTAACCTATAAATAAGGCATTCTACATTGTAATCGGTAGAGTTGAAAAATTAAAAGTTGAATTTAAGTCTTTGGCCTTGTATTAGGGTTGTTAACCTTTTACGCTACGTTTCTTCCATCTTTTGTCTTTTCATGTGCTACATCAATTTGGTATTAGAGCTTAGGCTCAAAATTATAGTTCTTTCTTACGCTCTGTTTCTTTCTCTTTTTATTGGGACGAAACCCTAGCCGAACCCTTCTCTCCATTGCAATCCAGACTCGATCTATCAAATAACTCGATCTATCAATTCATCGTCAACCAGAACATTGTCAACCTCTAGGTTGACAGGTACAAGCACGTGATATCACCATGACCATCCATCTTTGTCATCATCATCAACCGTCTGACTGAAGCCTCACCGACTATTATCTTGCCATCACCGATCACCTTTGCTTTCACTGACACCTTTGGACTTTGCCAAAGTCTCCATGACCAAGCTTTGCACCATCGCTTTTGAGCATTCAGATCTACGAAGCCACTGCGATCAAGCTTCATGCAACCGCCATCTCTGGAGATCCAAACCCTTGTCACCCACCGGTCCTCACCACAACCAAGCTTCGTGCAACTATTGTCGACCATATCTAAGGTCAATGCATACCAAACCATTTAAACTCTCTCTCTCCCCCCTTCCTCTTCCTCACCATCCGTAGACCTCGCTCTCTCTCACGTTGAGAACGCAAAGAATACAGGCTCCTTTGGCCCGAACCGAACCTGACAATCCAAAAAACCAACCAGCTTGATTTGGAAATTTATAACCCATAACCCACCTTTGACCCTTGACCTTAAAAAATAAAAAAGTAATTGAAAAACCCACTTGGATTGAGCCGAAATTTCACTTGGCCAATCATACCCAACCCGATCTGAAATGTAACCCTTTAACCCCAATCTCAACCCCGAACTAATTAAACCCATTATCTAAACTCACCCATTTTATAATCAACCAATCCAGCCCAACTAAAAAAAAAAAAAAGTACCCAAAAAAGAAAAAAGAAATATTCTTGTAACCTTTAAAAACACTTGACGGAGTGCAACGCACCAATACTTTTTATAATTTTCTTAGGTGCACCAATAATTTTTGCAAAATTATCATTGATAGTATAGTTATCAGAATCTTACGATTCACGATTCGATTCACAATTCCCACATAAACGATACAAACATATTATTGAATCTATTTTGTGCTAGAATTTCACGAGGCGATTCACTATTGACGATTCGTATAATTCATAAATTAATTATATCTAATAAATTTCGAAGTCCTATTTATCAATTTTTTGTTTTGAAAATAGTATATTACAACTTAGTATGTGTATTATGAAAATGAGAAATAATCATGCCTAATTTGTTGCTCATTTGATGATTAGAGAATTTTATGGAAAAAAAAAGTCAACATATAATTTTTGAGAATATAAAATATGACAATAACACTTTCAATAATTTCTTTTATTGCAATTTTGATAAAAAAATCATAGTTAAATATGATATGAGTTAGATCATTTAGAATCAACGATTACACAATATCTTTTTAATTTTTTTATTTGCAATATACATACAATAGACGTTTTAAAATGTATTATGTTTAATTTAAAGAGTTTTCACTCTCTCTTTCTATTGTTCTACTCTCTTTTGAGATTTTTTTGGTTCATTTTATGAATTTCAAAAGAGACTATGATTATAAAAAAAATCTTATAAGAGGTTAGATTTGAACCAATATCTCTCTCGATGAAGATAAGTATATTTCCTATTAGATTATGTAATTATGTTCATATTGTATTATTCGTGTCAATATTTGTTTTATTTATTTTATTTTCTACATATGTGAAGTGTTAGCATCATAATTATAATTTATACTGAATCTTACAATTCGATTCACGATTCGCTAAATCAAGCTTTTAATTCACAATATGATTCATGAATTGACAACTATGATTAATAGAGGATATCCAATGAATGTGATATCTGAAAAAGGTGTTAGTAACGTGAAACTTAAACATGAACTCCATCCACAACCCTATAAATTGTTTTGAACTGATAACACTCATCTTAAAGTATTTCAAAGGTGTTTGATTCCTATTCAGATAGGTTGTTATTTTGATGAGATATGGTGTGATGTTCTTTCTACAAATATTACGCATGTGTTAATTGGTCATCCATAGATGGATGAACTTGGTGCAGCTTGTCATAAGGAAGATAGCACCATTAGCTTCATGTACAACGGAAAATTTATTTTATTGAAGCTGCAATTCCAAAGAAATGTGGAATGTCAACTCAGGAGTCTCCTACTTTGATGCCTACTTAGCAGCATTACCCCATTTTAGATGAAGACAAGTTTGATTTTACTCCATCTAATGAAGTAAACGATCTATTCCTCCTTCAGATATTGGAGAATAAGAACTTTCTAAGCAGCAAATGGCTTCACTAAATGATGAGTCTCTTGAACATAAGGGTATACTCAACTTGTCCCATCTCATTGATTGCCCACCAACAAAAGATTTCATCAAGCCAAAACAAATTGATTTCTTGATGTTGAAGGCTTTATTTGGATTATCTAATCAAGTTTTGTGAACCTTGTTAACAGTTTCAAGATCAAGATTAGATGAAACGGGACGAAACTGTCGCACCTCGCCTATTCATAGTACTTGATTGGTAGAGTTCAGTATTTCAAAACGTACTCGAGGTCGAGTTTTTTTTCTCAGTAGAGGAGAATGGTGTGGACCGTAAAGGACACAAAAGCACAATTTTTTAATTTTATTAATTATTGTATTTTATTATTTTACATTCAGTTTTCTTATAGTATTACTTTTTTTATTTATTGAGATTTAGATAAGTATTAGTTAAGAAAGCTTTTATATGATTGTTAGCCATTATGGTAGGTTATTAGCTTATTAATAAGGCTTCTACGTTGTAATAGGTAGAGTTGATTAATGAAAAGTTGAGTTTACGGCTTTGGCCTTGTATTAGGCTTGTGACCCTTTTGCGCCATGCTTCTTTCATCTCTTGTCCCACCACGTGTTGCATCACGCAGTATATAGATTTAGTCTTAGGCTAATAAGGATAAGTTATTCGAGAAATCCAGGATATCTGAGATAAAATTTGATAGTACACAATACCTACAGAATTGACACTTCTTCTAAAGGTTCTGAACAGGCGCGAGTGTAACTTCAAATACTAACAGATGCGCAGTATGCTAATAATAACCTTATGAAACCAGAAAGTTAATTCTATTCTTGGTCAAGGAAAAATAATAGATCAAAGCACAAAACATGTTTATTAAAGGATTCCAAGAACCTGGACTCAGCATTCCTTTAGAAAAGGAAATCAACATCCTGAGGTTCAGTAAGTTTCTAAAGGAAATCAACATCCTGAGGTTCAGTAAGTTTCATATTATACATCTTAAGAAGTGGTCAGGGGAGATAATAATAGGAGATAGCAACTCTCCACATCCAAAATAAAAACTGGGAGGAAACCAGATAAATCATACTCACTTGACACACACCAACAATAATGGAGTCATTGCGAGCCAGATGATTCTGCCAATATTCATCTGCTACTTCTTCATCAGGCCGGCCATCCCCATCCTTGGCTTCTGCATAAGGTTTGCATTTTACACGATTCAAATCTTCATGGAGCCCATCCAGTAGAAAAGCAAGAAGTTCCTATAGAAACAAAATTCATCAGTCCCGTAACTCAAAAAGCAGAGGCAGAAGTACGAACTTCCAGATCAAGAAAAATACTAACTTGGGAATCATGTTGATTAAAGCCACTGAACTGAGGAGCAAAGCGAGCAAGTTTTGACTTGAACATTCTAGGTGCTACTGGAGTTGCTCCAGGTGCCCATAAATTCCGCAACAAATCTCCAAACGCTAAAGCAATCTCACCCTGACCAAGAAGTAGAAATACACTCAAGGCTACTATAGTTTGGTCCAACCTAGCATTGTTGTGGAAAAAAAAAACCATGATAATACACATCCAAATAACAGTAAAAAGGACAAAGAAAAAGTAGAAAAGAAAGAAAAATTGAAGAGAAATAATCCATGCAGGAGCCTGGCATTGATACGAGAATAAACAGATGATACATACATCCATGCCTAAAGGGTTGTCATGATTTATTTCTCTACTGTAATCTCCCAGAAAGTAGTCCACAAGCTTCGGTGTATGCACCAAGCACTGAAGAGCACTGTTCATGAAACAAGTATTACCAAGGTTTTGTAACCCTGTCAAGCCCAAAGAACCAGCTTCGCCAGAGCCTCCACAAAAGGCTGGTGTGCTGCCCCAAACTGAACGAGAGTTCGCATTAGTAACGCCACCATTCATCGTAAATGAAGTCTCATTAGGAATAAGCCCAATCATATCATCCTTCTTTGCATCTCTGCTTTTAACGAAATCTAACAACCCATAAACTTGCAATTCGAGGAAAATCTGTACACAGACAACAAGAAGAGAAAAAACGTAAGTGCCCATGCATTGATATGACATCAGATATAATGACGACAACAAACTTAGTAACCAGATTGTTAATAGTTATAGACATGAACATAATAATTCAAATTGTATTCTCTACTAATATTTTTTACAGTGATATAGACAAGAGTACCTAGACTGCGACTATTTTAAGCTCTATCCCCTCTGTCTCCACTTGCATAACAAACATTGTAGGACCACTCTAGGAGATCTTAGGGTCTATTCTCACCGCATGTAGTTGTTACTCCATCAAGGTTGCCATTGTGATATCCAACAAGGTCAACCAGGCAATTTATGGCATCAACCAATCTCCAAGTACAGGGGTTATAAATTCATTGAGAAAGTAACAGCATATGGTTGAAACACACCATGTGCTTACACTCACAGCGAAGTACTTGGAACTCGTGTAAATGATGATATGGTCACTGAGGAAATTGCAAATTTACCAAAAATATCCTAAGGCGTAAGAACACCAGAATGACCAAATAAAAACTGACCAAAAGTTGGGACTAAACTACAACTAAATTACACCTACGTGCCCCCTTAGCACTCTACCTCCCACACTTATAACTACAGAGAGTTAGACGCCATGCAGTTTGGGACTAAACTACAAACATTACCCTTACTGTCCAAAAACATCTGCGAGCAGGCGTGGAAAAAAATTGAGTTCAAAGTATCTTAATCTAAACAGATGAATGTACCCTCGCAGTCTTTACTATAACAGGAAAAAAAAAAAACATGCCATCTTTATTTTTCAGTGTATGAAGGAAAAGGCTCACTTTACTCCCCTTGTGGTTTAGCCCCAAAGCCCTTTACTCCCAAACTTTAAAATAGCTATCAAGTATCAAGCCTCCCTAACGTCTTCCGTCCAAATCGACAGAGACTGTACCACATGCGCATATTTTTGGGGTCATTTTGACAACCATGACATTAAGTCAAAGTCCAGTTACAATGAAAAAGACAATTAAGCTCTAGTCTTCATCTTCTTCCTCCTCATCAATCTTAAAACCCAAGTCCTAAAGTCCTAGCCCCACCCGAACCACTTCCCACCATCCCTAGCCCTTGTTGCCACCTACTGCCCCCTTACAAAGCCCCGCCAATGCACCACTTCCCCCCATACCCCCATCCCATCCCATCTCCTACCAGCCCCACCATCCCTACCCTCCTTATCCCACCCAACTAAGAAGCACAAACACACCTCCGACCTCACATGTCAGTGTGTAATATGTTTGGAACACAAACATACACAGACATACAAATATGTTTTGGACACGTGTCGGACAAGCTCAAGTGAGTTTTTTAGAATACTTTTGCTAGGACACGTACGGGATACATTGTGGACATGCACAGAGACATGGGGGCCAGACTCAACCACACAAAGGACACGCATAGTCGTGTTGGAGACACATTTGGACTTGCCGGGGACACACTCAGGACACATGTAGAGCTAGAATTAATATTTAAAAAGTTGAGGCAGAGTTAAAAAAGTATAATGTTAAAAATAAGACTAGTTAAAATCTTTTTTATTGATGGAAAGACATTCTTGTTTTGGTTGATGTAATATTTGTAATCACAAATGTTTTCTGTAGTGGGCAATGATTGGCAATTTTTAGTATATATCATTGAATTAGAGAATATAAATTTACATATAATTAATTCAATGTGTCCCACGCTGTCACGGGGCGACTCTTTTTAACGTAGCGGAGCAATTTCTCGTGAGGTATCCGAACTCCACCAAGTCCGAATCCGCCATTACTTCAACCATCCAAGTGTGTTTAGATCATCCATTCTTCAAATTTTCTATTATGGGCCCGTGTTGTGTCAAGCAGGAATACACTCTCCTCATGGAAGTCCTATATGACCCGGAGGTCACCTGACATCCCAATTTGCAAACCAAACGGCACAGTAGCTTCCTTGCACCAAGCTCGATCCCGAGCAATGCACTTGCCCAACTGAGGTTCACCAATCATCAAGCCTTGAGGCCTAATTAACTGACTAGCTTCTGATGTAGATTGGGTCGTTGCAGCGCTCCTCAGATAGCCACGGGGTGCCTCATGCCCCTGCACAACACCAAAGGTCACTTTCGTGTCCAGGGTATAATCCTCATATGCACACGCATGCTAAGTCCGCCTTGAGCCATTGCGCACTCTTAGCATTACACAAACGTGCCACACAAGCAAGGCAACATAATCCTTAGGCCAATGCACTACACCGGTCCATTTGCCAAGCATTGACGAGCCCGACTCATTTCACGGCATTATGCATCCATTGATAGCGTCCAAGTGTGACATTGCCTCTTTGCCACAGGTCTTTAGCCACCGGATCCCCACAAACATGGCTGAACTCAAGCTCATGCAAGTAGGTTAACACACGAGGCCTTTGGTGGTGCCTCAATAGCCTAATCAAGCTAGGACACTTAAATAAGAGTGATAGCACGCGGGGCAAGTGTGTTCGTGTCTAAAACCTCCGCCCTAAGATCTACGTGCGATGTCTAAAGCTATCCCCGAGTCCTCCCAGTTAACACCATCCATGGGAGACCCACCCCTGCATGTAGACCCTAAAACACCTCTTCGACGCCTAGAGCCCGCCCCACAAGGTGCCTTGCGGTTGCCCACTTCGGTACCTAAGCATGGCACAGAGGAGGGCTGGTAGGTGGCACACCACTACCCTCCTTATAATAGCATTCTAAGTCATTCAAAGGTGGCAAGAGGAAACATCATAATGTTTAAGGAGTCATAATGATTTTTCAAAAATATTTTCCAATTTCGAAAAATCACCAAATTTGGTCGCAAACAAGCCCTCAATATCAAGTATTTTTCATAAAATTTTCAAATCGTCTCGATGTCATTTGATGCCCCAAAACATCATGCCAACATGCAGCCCAAACAGCCCTATCACTGGCCTGGTGGCCCAGCCAATGCCCCAGCCAATGCCCCATGCGCCTGATGCCTCGTCCATGCCGCCCTGCCATGCGCGCGGGCTGGCATGCCCCTGTGCGCGCGCGCTGCTGCCCATGCACGCCACTGCACCCCTGCTGCGGCACTGCTGCGTGCCAAAGGCCCTGTTGGCTTGCTTTGTTGGTGTGCCAAACAACTGTTTTGCACCTCCACACTATCATGCACCTATGCCACTCCCTTGGGCATAGTTTGGGCTACTTGGGGCCATTCCTTGGGCCATATTGGGGCATTTCTTGACATGCCTTGGGACGAATGTTGCCACCTCTCTTGGGCAACGTCGTGGGCCTTCTCCAGGCAATCCAATGGCCTTCACCGCACAACGTCATGGCATTCGCCTATCAAGGGGCAAAGCGTGACATTCTCCCCTACTTGATCCATCAACGTCCTCGTTGATGTTGCACAGCGTGCAAATGCCACTTGCAAAAGCTCCCGCCTCCTCTAAGGTTGCTTGAATACCCGCTGGTCTTCGACACTCTGTCGTGATGACCTTGCCACCAACATCCTTAACTCATTCGGCCAAGTACCTGTTGCTCCTCTGAGCGTTCTCAACTCAAATGCAGCAAAGCTCCTCTGAGCTGATCTCATCTGATCCCGCAGGAAAGCTCCTCTGAGATGATCTCATCTCTGGGCACAGCAAATCTCCTCTGAGCAAACTCATGTCATTCTCAATCTCAATTTGCAGTTGTATTCCTCTAAACTGAACTCGTTGGCATCAAACTTCTCAGTGCTCCTATGAGTTTCTCCTCAATGCTCCTCTGAGCAACTCCTCGGTGACTTCTCAAAGAAAACTCATCCTTCCTCTAAAGGTCCTCTGGCTGGCTTAGAATAGGCTCCTCCGAGCAACTCACCACAACTCAAGCTCCTCTGAGCTATAGAGCAACTCATTACTCACTCTTGTGGATGCTTCTCGCGCCACCATTTCTTGTGCTAATCAACAGGAAAAAGGGGAATGCGTTGACCGCAAAGGGTTGTCGTTGGCACTTGGTGACACCCAGGCATGTTTGTGTCCTAGTTTTTTGAAAAATAACTTATCTAGAAACCTATGTTCTATATTCGTATCCGTGCATATTAGCCTCACAAGGTTTTAAAAAATGGTTTTGGTCGTGTAAATCAAGGACTTTCGGCACTAATTGTTAGGTTTTGGCTACATAAAATGGTTGAAAAGCCATGAAATATGGTTTTTATTTGTTCCCATGCTGCAAAACCAATAACAAAAACCGTAACGGGAGTAACAATTACATTGCAGGCCTTTCCAGTACTATTACGGTTTCTAAAACAACCATTACACTGAAATTTTCAGCATACCAAAGAATGGGCCAAGTCGGATAGTGGAGCTGGCCAAAACCCTTACGTAACAGCTGATACCGTTACGTAACACCAACTTTTAAAACCACGATCCCACCGCAGTCCCCCCTTCATTCCCTCCCTGTCCAATCCCGACAAACGTTCCCTCCTACGTAACCTATCACTACATTGACAATATGTAACCATAATTGAAATAAGAATAATGACTATGCAAATGCCAGGTAGCAGAGAAGCATGCAATCAAAGTTCAGATCCATTAGCAGTAGCCATTGATTACATTCCTGCAGGAAAGAAGTATTTCATTTCCGCAAACTATGATCAGATATTTTGTTTCCATGCATGTATATACATATATATGTGTGCGCGCGCATGTGTGTGGTTAAATTTGAAATTTCATTAAAAAGATAGAAATTAGACAAGAACGTTAGGAGGGGTTAGTATGTAGTATAATTGGAATGATTGATGCTTAAGTTAAAAATGTAGTGTAGAACAGAGGAGAGGGAAACAGAAGTTAGGCAAAAATATATAGAACCAGACGGATATTCAGGTTATTTTGCATACGCCTTTACCGGAATGAATGTGGCACTTTCGTCCAAAACCACAAGGTGCCAAAATGGCTATTTTTAATAACTACAAGGTGCCAAATGGAAATTTTAAACCAGGGGGAGTTTAAGTGGATTTTGCCCAAAGAGCGTAAAATTTCTTGAATTTATCTTCCCTTCCTAATTCGTGACGTACATACACAGACAACGTATAGGTATATCTATCCATCTATCTGCATCCATATATATATATGCAAACAGTGGATAGAGAAAGCAGGATAAAAAAGAACACTAGCAGCACCTTTGAACCTTTAAACTGCCTCGCTTTCATGCAGTCAAATACACGAATGTTTTCTTTTTACATCACAAAAATTGAATTCAATTCTGATTATCTGATTCGCAAAAGTAAATTTCGTTTTTGTGTTTCAAAAGATGCATGGGCTGCAAGTTAATTCGACTGCTTACCATTTAACTAATTGTTCTCTACCTCAGTTGATAAATAAGGTAAGACCAAATTAGACAACTAAAGCTAATGAAATAAGATGCTGCACCACCAGATTTCACTTAAAATACAAGTAGGACAGTTTTAGGACAAGAAATTAGTATCAGCAAACATACAGTTTCTTTCAGTTTTGAATACCTCAACAATGATAAAACAGAGGCAAAGCCATCAATGAGAACTGTGAGAAAGAAAAATAGAAATCATTACCACACACATCTAACACTTACCTCCTGCTCAGACTGCCGTTGAGTCTCTTTTGTAAACTTATTTTTGTCATTTGAGAAAAATAGGGCTATCTGCTCAGAAAAATCCCAAATGTGTAACTGCATAAAGTAAAAATTAGAAAGAATCCACTTCCAATGGAAATTATACAATTACTTTCAGAAATACAAAAGAATTAAGAGCTAAAGTATCCAATTGCACTTAGAAACTATATTATTGATTTTTAATCAACAAGAAGAAATTATACTACTTTGTGTTTAATGTGGTTGGTTTGGTTGGAGAGGAACGAGAGATCTTTCAAGGGGGTCCAGTCACTGTTGCATAGACTGAAGGGTGTAGCGAGGTGCGCCTTCAGCCATTGAAACGGTTGATTTTATAGGGTCGTTATCTTTGTAAATTTTTTGTAGGGATTTTTGTATCGTCCCCCTTTTTTTGGTGGGAATTCTTGTCTCCCTTGCATAGAGTTTTCTCCTTTGTGGCATTCCGTTTATGCCTTTTTATAGAATCTCCACTTATCCAAAATATATATATATATAATATACTGAAAAGGAAAGATACAAAAGGATACAAAATGAAACACAACGGGGCCAAAATAACTGGATGCTTACTAGATCAGACTCAAAACTGAAAATCTTGCAGGCTCTTTTGAAGCGCTCAACTGCATTGTCCTGAAAAGAAATACAATAAATGCATTTCCACATATTGAAAAGGATGGAATCAAAACAACATTGCCTAATGATTCAAATAAATGAGAATGCAGATTTCTGTCATACACAATCTCCATTGTAGATATTAACCAAGGCATGCAAGTGATCTCAAATAACCATTTTTGTTGATCCATTCAATGCATAGAGTTCCATCAATAGGATATAATGCATGCACTCCAACAAAGGTTCCACATTGAATGGTTGAAGATGCTGCATATGCGTGCCATTTAACTCAGACTACGTTTTGATAGATTGGAAGATGTCATATAGAAAGCTAGTTGATTCTGAAAACAATTCTGAGTTCAGTATCAACAAAATTAATATATGACCCTAATTCATTCTTCTATTTGTGTTTAATTGATTAGATGATAATACTCTAGAATAATTTCAATTCTTGAAAGCTACCATTAGTTTAATGTAGATTTATTGTTCCCAGGTATTTGTATGAGTTGACAAGGGCTAATGCAGAAAGCACCTCTAAAACCCAGATTAACCATATGAAACTTAGGTCTCAACTCTCAAGTCAACTTTCCATCAAAAAGAAAAACAAAAAATAATGATATCCTCGGGATAATCAGTAAATCTTTATACACCAAGGCATTGCAGGAAAAAAAAAAAATTCACCTCATAACAAATTTTTATCCTAGAAGAAATGAGTTTGTTACATGATACATCCATAGTCATAATACAAAGTCGTTTAAGTTGTATCTACTGAGAGGTTAAACAAAAAAATGATGTACTCTGAAACCTAAAAGGGAGGTGTGTCAGTGGATTTTTCTTAGATTGTCTCTGACATAGTTATTAGTTATTTGTATTTTTATTTTTTGTTTCCTTTTTTTAAAACTCTTTCATTTTTTACTTTTTACTCTCTTTTTCTTTTACATTTTTTTTCCCTTGTTTACCTAGATTAGTTAGGATTAAGTTCAAAAATCATCTTTTTACTTTGCAACTTTGTTAGTGATCTAAAAATAATAATAATCTGCAATTATCCATTTTACCCTTTTTAATTTTTTGGTCTTGTTTGACAGCATTTTAATTGTGTTTACTCAATCTACACAAAACCAGATATCAGAGTGTCAAGTAATATAGAAAGGGCAAAATTAGCATTATGTTTAATTCTTGTCTTTCCAATTCACAAACAAACTAACATGAAAGTGGATTCAAAAAGAGATAAACAATGCAAGGGATGTTCAATCCTAGGACTGTTAATGATGGGAAACTTAGGCCATGTTTGTTAACCGGTGTAGGTTGGATGGGATTAATAATGAGGTGGGATTAGTGTATGGATTGGTAATGAGGTGGTAGTAGTATTTTTATGTTTGATTTAAATAGGATTAGATAATGGATTAGACAAACTCATATTTGATTTGAGTGAGATTCAATAATGTGGGATTGGATTAAATTTATTAATTTCCAATATTATCTTTATAATATTTCAACGATTCACTTGTGCAATTAAGGCCTGTTTGGGTTTTTTTTTTGTGGTGTAAATTTTTGGTTTACTTATTTTCGTTTTTATAAATTTTGTATAAAAAATATATATTTTTAAATAGCACTATTTTACATAATGAATTAAAGTATTGTTCATAAAAAGGTTGGAAAATGACTCTTAAAATGATTTGAAGTAGCTTTTTGCTTTTTTTTTTTTTACTTTTTATTAAAATGTAATATATCCTCACTTTTTATTTTTAAATCTTACTAAAAACAATAATAAATAAAAAATGATTTCGTAACTTATATTGACTTATTTTCTTTTTTTAATTTTTAATTTTTTGATCAAATTTTTTAACCTTTACAATTTGACTCAATAAAAGAATAAAAAAGGACCTAAAATAGAATTAAAAAATAGTAAGAATAAAAAATAAATAACATAAAATAAGCTATTTCAAATTGGGGATGAGTTACTAATGAGAAAAGAGTAACAGATCCAAACCCAATGTAGTTTGGCGTTTGGCTGTTAAGGTGGTGTTCAGTTCAACTGAATTGAGGTTCAATAGGGTTACAAGGATAAAGTTGGGATTCTTGTAAAATGAGAGGGACATAATGGTAAATGATAAGTTAATCCAGATGGCCTGGATTAGCAATAACACCATCAGCCCATTATTGCTATAACGCTGTTTCAGGGGATTGAGAGTCCAATGGACTCTCACGCGGCTCATCTGGGTTTTCCATCAAACATGGTTATAGGCTGGCCCACTGGATTAACAATCCAGTCCATAGACTATAACCTTAAACAAACATGGCCTTAATCCCTTCTATTCCTATCTTCCGATACAAACATGGCCTAAGGAGATAAAGTGAGGGGACTGTAACAAACCAGATCTGTGTTGCCGTCTAATATGTCCCTATCAGCTGTTTGCATGGCGTTTGTCTTATACAAGTAAGAGTAATGAACCCAAAAAAACAAGAAAGGGATGGGCTAGACCTTCGAGTGAGCTTCCATGGTACATCTAGGCTCTGAGCCTTTTTAAGAATCACAAATCTCTCTTTCTTAAGGACTAATAGCATTGGAAATTAAGTTAGCATCGCTATTGAATGCTACCTTCAATTCTCAATATCACCAACTCTTTACCTTGTTCTTAGTAATAGTTATCTAAGCATGTGCCATTCATTATTTGCTCCTTAAAACATTTCAAATTTGAGCACACCCCTTTTCCAGTTTTGCTTCTTGTTTTCTTCAAGAAACTCCAAATTTGAGCATAATTTTTTCACAATTTTGCCCCTTGCTTTTCTTCGAGATTTCCTTTGTTTTAATCAATAGATAGACCCTCCCTTCCATTAAAACAGTTTCCAGTTTATTCCTTACCCTGCCTCCTTACCCATAATCGCGTCCTCCTCCAAGGCTACTGTTTATTTCACATGCTTAAGGAATTTTTTGGAGCTGTGATCAACCACATTACTTGTTAAATAGGGCAGATGACTCCTTAGCACTCTTCCTTTTTTTCCTTGATAGAGTCACCATCCTGGTTTAAAATACCAGTTGCTACGTGATGCATCAGCATTTACATAATTGTGTGTTGATGTCCCAATCTGGATACATATGTATTTATCAGCAGATTCAGCACGAAAAAAAATCACAAGGGCATCAGCGGCATTTTCATGTCCCGGTCGGGATATGTATGTATTTATCAGCACGGGAAATTAAAAAAAAAAAGCACAAGAGTATCGATCAATACTACGTGACGATCAAACTGTTTCAGCCAATATGCAGGTTATTTTAACCATTACGGCTGTTCGCCCATTACTTTCACTGTTACAGACATTACACTTCTGATATCCATATACCTCACACTGAAACACTATGGGTCACGTTTAATCCCATTTTCATTTTTTCCTCACAACGATTAATCTCTACTTGTTTTATAATATCATATCAATTACATCATCTACGATTCTACTCATTTGAGATTTGAATCTTCAAAGACGAATACATGTTAGTGACTTGGAATGTTGCATTAGAGCATGCATTAGCCACTGGTATTGTTTTGTTATTTGTATCATTGTGCCAGCACATATTAAATTATGTTTGCATTAGCCACTGGTATTGTTATTGATTACTTATTCTGGTAAGTGAAATTCCCTTGCCAAATAATATTGTTCACTTTTTGCCTTACAAGCAACATAAAATTTAAAATTATTTAACAAAACATTTTTTTAGATGCCACAATGTTGATTGAAGCCCATTACAAACATTGAAGCTATGACCAATACGGAAAAAGTTATTTTTTTCCACAAGTGAATAAGCATATAAATGGTAAGGGAAATGTCATATCTCAATATCCCCATGCTAGACTGTGCTCGGTACACCTACTTATTTAGTGATAGTTACAAATTACAATACAATTAATCAGCTTTTACTAATATATACATAATTCTAGAGATCTTTGTAAAGTATATTGGACAAGTGATTGCCTAACAGGCTAAAACTGCAACAAAATAGCACAACAATGATATTAACCTCTTACACCCTGTGTGCGAACCCGTATTGATTGTCTCCCCTTGTGTCAAAATCTCTTGCTGTCTGCTAGCAAATATGCATGCACATGCACACATGTATCTGCCCAAAAATAAGTCTCATAGTTATAGGTAACAGAATCTCGCATATCTGCCCAAAAGCAATTCCATGCTGTCTCATCTATGAAGCACATGTACTCCGGAAATAGTGCCGTACACGCACAAGGTGCGCAACGTGTATGGTTACGGCACCGGTACGTACCAGGTACTCGTAGAAAGTATCGGGTACTTTTTCAATTGTTGGGTACGGCACCGGTACGTTTTGGGTACGGCGTCGATCCATTTTGAGTACGGCAGCGATACATTTTTTGGTACGTGAATGGATATATTAGGATCTCTGTTATCAGAATCGTGCGATTCACAATATGTGTCGTACGATTTGATTCAATACATCTAGCAATCGATTCGTATCGGTAGAGTGAATCGGTGAAAGTAAGAATAGTACGATTCACCATACATATTATACGATTCGATACGATTCAGTTCGATAAATAAGAAATCGATTCAATACCAAGCAAGTCTCGAGTTCGTGTTTCTTCTAACTTATAATTTCACATTATAAAGACTTGTCCCACGTCACTTTTCTAAGCTATCCAACCTTATTTATATATCTTAGATGTTTCTCTACCAGACAGTAATTGATTTTGAATTGGATGGCTATAAATTCCAACATGATATGATTAGTATCAAAGTTGTGTGGGGTGATTTCACAAGTTAAAATTTTACCCAGTGTCTATTTCATTCATGTCGTTCATTTTTATATCATCTCTCCACCCATTGTCAATTGATTTTGAATTGGATTCCCCCAAATCCAAAATTGTGTCTATGAATTGTTATAAATCATAACATAATTAATAATACAATATAGGATCATTGATCACGATAAAACTCAGACCCGCATCTCTTACCCTATATGCAAGCGTCTTACCTATTACACTATATGCTCATCATTCAGAATAAGTTTTTTATTGATTTATGATAATTTTTTTCATATTTATAATATATCTTTAATATTTTACTATTTTAGATATATTTTTTGATGTATTTTAAAAATTACAACCAAATCTTTACGATTCACGATTCGATACAATTCACAATTCGAGAATAGGTAATTTCGACTCACGATTCGATTCTCGATTTGACAATTATGATTGGGATTTATATGAAACTTTTAAAAACCAAAAGAGTAATAGAGTAAATAATAAGTTATCTCTTTTGATATAAAGATAAATTTGAGTAACATGATTTAGATTCTTTAATTTAATAAAAACATTAAAATTTTTATTATTTTTTTTTTAAAATTCTTTAATTTAGATTTTTCTGATATTCTCTCAGAGTTTACAACTGCCGAAAACAACTTAAAAACTTTCACCAATATGATTGCCATAGCAATTGTCCTCTAGCCCAACAATTATCTCTATTTGTAATCACAACTAGCAATTGCCAGAGACATAATCATGGAAAGACAATGCTAATATGATCTAACGTTTATTTTTTCTCTTATAAGCTAAAAATAATTTTGTATTTAACATATATGTAATGTAATCCTAAAAAGTACAAAAAAAATAAATAAATTTACCATCGTACCACAGACGTACCCGTACCCTATGTTTTTAGATTTCATCGTACCGGCGTACCGTATCGCATTTAACAGCTTCTATTAAATTGTTGCATGAAATTCTGGCAACGTACAGCTCTAGAAATAGAGATAAACACTCCACAACTGCCACAACTGTGTTTTCTTTCATTCATACATAATTGGCATCCATAAATTAATAATCTATTATACTCCAGGAACTGCAAGCATTATCCAAATGTGTATTATTATTAATATTATGATTACACATAACTGTGGCACTTTGCCTATGTATTATATAGTGCTTCAGTTATGGAACAAGTTTGTTTCAAATTCATAAATTCCAGAAAAAGGCCAAGGCAAAATGTCCACAATGTCCAATCAAGAAATAAAATAGGAGTGGAGGAAAGGAAAGTTGACAACCCACATACAGAGTAGTAGATAAACTCATAGGCATCATAAAGATTGAAACTCCAAAAAAAGTGAAATAGAAGGAAAAGGTAAAGTGAAAATTTCACCTTTTTGCTTATTTTTACTCCCAGTGTGTTTGTTTCTCGCAAAACAGAGAGCCTAAGTTGTAAAGGATAGACATCTGCCATATCATCTTCTGCAGCTGAAAAGCTTCTACCATTCTTCAACGCAGTTTTGGAATCACTGTGCCTACGTGGAGCAGGACTACATTACCAGCCATTGAGAAACCAAAGAACTTCCTTGTGACAAATCAATATCTAATCACGTGTATCCAAAGACATACTATTTGCCTTCAATATTGACAAAACCATCAATCAAGACATAAACCTCAACAATTTATCCATCAGTAATATGCAACTCTAATACCCCAAAACTCTTTAAAAAAATCATAGAAGCAATTCAATTAAAAAATCTAAAAACGATATAATCAAGGCCAGGATACTGGATAGCATTTGCCTAAAGGTGGAGATAGTAAAGTTCGTATAAACAAACTGTATTATTTTCCCTATTCATAAAAGTTCAAAACAAAATGAAGGGAAATGATAAATTATGCACTTATTACTGTGTTTGAAGTTAATTACATCGAACAGTTTCCAAGCAGAACAATACGGCAGTTGTCTGTCTGTATGTGATAGGAGCCTCTCTGGTATGTAATAGAAACTTAAAATGGTTCTCTAGAAAGGAAGAACACTTCAAGAAAATTGTGAGGATTCCAAAAAATACTCAAATAAGTAATAAGTTGCCGAGGGCAAAAAATTGAAGAACCAACATATTGAAATCATGAAAAAATAAGAAGAAAAAAAAGGAGAAAATAGAAGGCATCTCAAACAAGAATTGCATCAAATAAATACGATTTTCAAGCCCATTTGTATTTTGTTGTGCCATTAGCTATTCAATAGACACAAATACAACCAAAAACACTAACCATTTAAGTGCCTCCAGCCACATTTCCCCAGGAACTAGTGCATAATCACGACCTGAGATCCCGACTTCACCATTCTCATTATTCTGCGCTGTGTCACTCTCTCTTCTCAGATTAAACAGAAGATCCGAGTTAAATATGTTGTTGATTATCTTCATCGGCCCCCCATAAGAAGACGCCGGCGTCGCCGTGTACACAATCCCTCTCCTCCCATCTGAATGCAGCGCTGAAGAAGAGTCTTGTGCCTCCTTCCACCACCTAAAACGCACCAGAACCACAAATTAATCCCAATTATCAAATCTCACAAACCAAATAGTTTGACCTAGATTCGATTATTCATTCCAATGCAGACCGATCCAAAACAAAAACGAAAACAAAAGGAAGTGTTGTTTCGAATTCAGGATTTTGTTTTTCTGTCCTGGATTTGGAAATGTTGATTAATTGAATCAATGAGAACAGATTATTCGAAACAGGACGTACCTGTAGGGGACGAAGTAGACTCGCTGGTCGTCGCCGTTTGAGACGGACGCTTGTTCGGAAGAATCTTCGGGAAGCCCATCCATTTTAGAGGAAGAATGAGAATTTCAGAGACAGAGAGACGGAGCTTGTATAGATTCAAGAATGACGGATGAGATTTGCAGGAATGCAGATCAATTGAGCGCGCGCGGGAGAGAGAGAGAGAGAGAGAGAGAGAGATTTCTTTTATTTTTATTTTTGCTAGATAGACCCAGAGCCAGATGCAAGTGAAGCTTGTACGTGGAAAACAAACACAGCAATGGTACCAAGTCAGAAAAAATATTTTAAAAATTATTTAAAATTTAAAATAAATAATTAAAATTTATTTAAAGTGTGTTTCACATCTTATTAAATATGAATTTATATTCTATAAATTATTTTTAAAATAAAATTATAATTGTTTTTTTTGGGTACGTAAAATTTTCCAAACACAAAAATAATAAAAAATTAGTTTTTTAGTGCATACATTTAACACATAGAATTAAGAGCAAATTACACTTACACCCCATATATTTAACGGTAATAACACTGATACTCTTATATTCTCTGAAATATTACTGCACTCCTTTACATTTTTATTTTTGAAACGCTTTAACCCAAAAGTTGACTTTCGTAAACTTCCATTAGAAATATTACTCTTTTAACAGTGTTTTTAGGTTTTTTTGTTTTTTTTTGTTTAATTACAAAATTTTATTTAAAAATTTTTAATTTAAAAATAAAAAATTTCTAAATACAAAAATAAGTAACATAAAATTTAATTTATTAATTTATTTTTATTTCTAAGTTTTTTATTTTGATAAATAAATTAATTTTATGTTACTAATTAATTTTCTAATTAATTTTTTATCAAAATAAAAAATAAAAAATAAAAATAAATTAATAAAATAAATTTTATGTTACTTATTTTTGTATTTAGAAATTTTTTATTTTTTAATTAGAAATTTTTAAACAAAATTTTATAATTAAACAAAAAAACCTAAAAATACTATTGAAAGAGTATTATTTCTAACGGAAGTTAACGGAAGTTAACTTTTGGGTTAAAGTGTTACAAAAATAAAAATGTAATGGAGTGCAGTAATATTTCAGAGAATAGAGGGAGTGTCAGCGTTATTACCCTTAAATACAGGGAGTGTAAGTGTAATTTACCATATTATTTTTATATTTTATTATTTTTGTGTCTTAAATTTTATATTATTTTATTTCAAGAAAAGAGATTTTAAAATTTTATTCTAACAATATATAAAAAAGTTAACTATAATTATAATAAAAATTATGAATACTTCAAAAAATTATAATTTATTATTAAAATTAATAATATAATATTGTAAATTATGATTATCAGCCACGCAAAACACCATAATAACTAGTTTTAATGTGCTTTATAAGTGAATTCCACTAATTAAAATCATATATATAGTTGGATTTTGGCAAAACTATTATTAATAATTTTTAATTTTTTATTATTAATTTTATTTATAAATTATAAATTTTTTCAAACACTCACAACTTATATAACTTTCTACTACAATTTATAATTACTTTTTATTATTTTTAAAATATTCACAACTTTTATTATAAAATATAATTTATAACCTACTAATTTTAGTAATACTAAATACAACCGTAATCAAGTTTAGATTACAAGGTCCCTTTTAGGAAAGTAGTCCTCAATTTCACTAATATCACTAATCGTGTATGTAATGATCTCTTTTGGTAATTAATTTTAAATTGATTTTAAAGTTAGGTTGCTTTGTCTTTTTTCTTAATGTCTAAAATGCTAAAAAAAATTATTTTTCAACTAAAAAGTTTTTAGCTTTTTTGCATTTTACATAAAAAATTTATATTTTTAAAATATTATAACTTTTATTATAAAAATTTATTTTTTATAAAAACTATATATTTAAAATGTACTTATCGAAATCTATAAAATAAAATCCATATTAAATATAAAATCATTTAAAAATAAATTTTAAAATATTATAATAACTTCAAAAAAAATGCTTGCCTTTTGGCTTAAAATATCTCATATTCTCCCAAATAAACTTCTAGTTTTTTGGACTTAAAGTTTCTTTAAACAAAAAACATATCTTAAAAACCAAGTTGCCAAACAAAGCCAAAGTCCCATTTAATTTTAATTTTAAATCAAGTTTTTTTAACTTCTTTTTGTTTGTTTAGTTCTACCTGGAATACTTAAAAAAACTTGCCTTTTAAGAAATTTACGTTTTTATTAAAAAAAATTATTTAAATTGTTTGTTTATGGTAACTTTTTTGCCTTTTGGGTTTTATTAAAATCAAATATGTCTTTATTTTTAATTTTAGAATTGCAGTGTTTGATACTATTACGGTTTTTTATTTTTATTTTTGAGAATAAAATTGATTTTTCAGTTGATGGTATTATAATTATTTGACTCAAAAAAATTATATAGTTCAAAATGTGTATAGAATTTTTTATGGTAAAAACAATACAGAAAAGTTAATAGACCTTTTAAAAATGCCAAACATTTTATTTTAAAAGTTAAAGAAAATAATTTTTTAGAACTGCCAAACAGAAAATTAAAGTTATAACAAATTAACTATTAAGTCATGATTTTTTTCTTTGGATAATAACTAAAATTTATTCCTAACCAAATTAGATTTTTATTTATTTGACTTAAATGGAAAGAACAAAAAACTTCATTTTAAGAATGGTTACCAAATAAAGGATAATTAATGGTGTACAAATAAGCAATAGTGCGTTATGGTGATATTTGGTATTACTGAAATTAATAACATTCTTTTATTCTATTAATGAGAGAGGAGTACAACAGTCGGACCACAAATGGTCGGAGAACGTACAAATCGGCACAATGACCTTTTACAAGTTTTTAATGGGTCATAAAGACCTCTAAAATCAGCTAAAACCCAAAATATCGCACTTGTCGACGATGTCCACCAGAGGAGAAGCAACAATCGCATCTTCACCATATTTTTCCTACGGATCTGACCAAAGAACACCATGAACTTCCATTGTGAGGAGAGAAAAAACCTGCACCATCGACGGAAAGATAACCCCCATACAAGGGGAAGGTGTAAAGAACACCAAATAGACATGAAAAACAAAGAAAAAACAAAACAAAACAAAAGAGATCTCGACATAACAAAAACACAAAAGAATAATGAACAAGACACTCGCCAAAACGAGAGGGCGAAACCACCACGGAACAGATCTTACCAACCTATGGAGCAGATCTGGTCGGAGCACCGCTCTCGGAGTAGATCTGACCAGAAAACCACGCGCATAATAGATTTAGCCGTCGTAACATTCTGTCGGAACAGCTCTGCCCAAGACACGTACAAAAAGTGCAATTTATTCATATACTGAGAAAATCACGAGAGAGATGGGAGTTGGGATGGCGGAAGGAGGGCTGGCTCCTCCTCCTCCTTCTGCCGACCAAATCTACTGGTAAGAGAGAACACAGAGAGAGAGAACAAAAGTTATAAGTACAAAGTATATATGATAGCTTGTACGTAAAATTAGTTAATTTATTGGAAAATTAGTGAACAGTCTAATTTATAGATCGCTTACTGTTTTTCATCCAGCATAAGATTTTTTAACGAGTAAGAACCATTCTCATAAAAATTTTAACGCACAAGATTCTTTTGGGACAAAAATACCCTAAAAAAAATAAATTTATTTGTGTATTTTTAAAATATGTATAAAAAAATATAGATAAATTTATCTGTCTGTTATTAAAAGTATGTATAAAAAATACAGATAAATTTATCTGTATTATTGAAAACACGTATAAAGAATACATATAAATTTATTTATTTATATTATCTGTATTTATATGCAAAACAAATAAATTTATCTGTTATGTATAAATAAGCAGACAGATAAATTTATCTATTTACATATTAAATATATGAATATTAAACAGATAAATTTATCTGTTTGTTATGTAAAACAGATAACAAACAGATAAATTTATCTATTTGTAAGATATTTTCGGGAGAAATCATGTAATTGGACCTTACGTGTTAAAATTCTTATTTATGGATATTGTGCGTTAAAATTTATTTTTTTAGATTTTTAGTTGAAATTTTCTTAATTTATTATTTTAAAAAAAGATTCATAACTTGTACCAAAAGTAATGGATGTTTGAAAAATATTATAACTTAAGCTTCATTTGATAACCTAGCTTTAACCTAGTTTTAAGTCAAATAATTATAAAACAGAGAAGGTGAGAGATTGGTAACAGATGATTGGACTGTTCCACTGTTCATAGATCATGAGCCCATGGTAGATTTTTTTTTTTTGAAATAATTAATTATTACTTCCATTTATAACATGCTTGAAAATTTAATCCCATTATTAATTTTTTAAAAATTTCAATCTTATTTTTAAATTTTTTTTTTATAATATGACAATTTTAGCGTACATTACTAGCATGTAATGCAACATAAAGAAAACCATTGTTTGCAATCAAAATCTAGCCATTTTGGAAGATAAGTGAGAATCATGAATGAAACGGAAATACAATTAATTTAGAATGAGAAATTCTCATTCATAAGAAATCTCATTAAAGAAATATCAGTTAAATTTAAGTTTTAAACTAGCTATCGGAACATCAATTGATCGATTTTCGACTTTAAAATTTCTCAATTTTGCAACAAATGACTTTTTATTTAGCCACATTGTAAAGAAATATTCAAAATTCTTTATTAAAACCACACTCAACCTACATTTTTGGTTTCAAATTATGCAATATACTCTCTTTAGAACAATCGACAATAATAAGAAACTTCTCACTCTGACGCAATATGTCAAGTTGATAACTAAACAATGAAATTTTTCAATTTGAGCAGCCAACTGTTTAATTTATCAGTTAAACACAACCAAATAGTATAACGGATGAGTTAAATACACACCTCACGTACTTGAAAACCTAGACCTAGCTGACTAATTCTGCTCAAACCAAACACATCAATATAGTTCTTCTACAACATCAAAATTCCCTGTTTTTGTTCTTATTTTTAGTTAATAAATTGAGAATTTTCGTACATTTCAACAACATCATACTCTATTCTTTTTTTAGGATTTGCAAAAATATAAAACAGTAAAGATCAATGTTGTAGGATTTATACTCGCTTGTCCAATCCATTTCGACGACAAATATCGTGTTCTACAAATCACAACAACAATCGATGTATAATCGCTTCCACTTGTTATGTCTTTTGCGAATGAATTGTGAAATTACCAGAAGGAAAAAAAACTATCACCCTGTATCTCTGAAGGGGATCAAATTCTGATCAAAGTCGCGTGGAGCACACGAGGAAGGCCGTACAGCGTAGCAATCTACGTCACCACGGCACGTCCCTCAGCATATCAATATCAGCTCAGGCCATGAGCCGAGCTATACGGTAGTATGTTCGATCTCTACAGACTTCAAGACGTAATGTCCGAGCTCAGTGAGAGTTCGGCCCCGACTCCCCGAAGACATGGTGCTTGGCTCCATTATGAGGAACGCCCGGCGTTAGCAGCCGAGCAAAACGAGCTGCCTGAACCTTGGGCCGACCTAGGTGGTTGACATTGAAGATCATGTCCCATGATACGCGTATCAGAAAAGTGATATGATGATAAATGACCAGTTGCAGGTGGGTCTATTCGGGGGCTAAGACACCCAATAGGGGTGGCTTAGCATTAGCCCAGATTAGGCCTGTAGTTTAGCCCAAACTAGACCTGAATACTTATAGACATCTTGATATAACAAAAAGCATTTGCAGAAAGATCTTGCAGAGATATCTAATGACGGCACTGATAAGTCACCATCAACCCATTAATTTCTATACATTGATTAGAGAGAAGAAGTACAACCCGATCTGCTCGGGTCGGACTGCACAAGTGGGTCAAGTATATTTCTACCTATAAATAGCTAACATTCGCAGAAGGAAAGGTAAGCTCTCTTCTACCAAGCT
Source organism: Heliamphora pulchella (assembly GCA_032270985.1). Classification (NCBI taxonomy): domain Eukaryota; kingdom Viridiplantae; phylum Streptophyta; class Magnoliopsida; order Ericales; family Sarraceniaceae; genus Heliamphora; species Heliamphora pulchella. The sequence goes on along the minus strand of JAULJZ010000009.1, from coordinate 8,507,201 downwards.
AAAACTCTGTCAAAATACTCTCTCAAGTTCTTCCCTCTCTCTAAAATCTCTTACATGACTTGAACGTTAGAGGGCCCACCAGTATTAAGTCACCGACGAGCATCTCACCCCTTTCTTGTGCAGGCAAACTCGTGGAGTTCATCCCTGACACCTCAACTAGTTTGGACGAGACCAGTAAATCCCAATCTTTATCCTCTACAATTTTGCGCCGTCTGTGGGAATTCTCTAGAACACCTCCATGGCTAGTCGGGAGAACCACGATCTTGAAGAACAGAGAGAGCCACGCGCACCACGCGCAGAAGCATCCCATGCGACTCACCGTAGAAGGGGACACCCAGTGGCCTCTGAAGTTCACGTTGGTGGAGCTAGGCTCAACCAAAGGAGAGAACATACCAAAGTTGGGGGTTCTCACAAAACAACACCTTCTGCAGGAGGTTATCCGCTGCGTTTCACGATGTAGAAAGTGCTGAAAAGGTACCAAGACGATCTGAATAAGAGGGATCAGCAGCTACTCAGGCTCCAGCAAGCGCTCCATGAAATGAGGGCTCAAATGAACCGGCGACGCTCACCAAAAGTCCAATCAGAGCATGAGAGGTCCAACCGGGATGAGAGGAGAGGCGCTGTTTGGCCTCAGCCCAGTCGTGGCTCGAGGAGGAGGGAGCCTCGACCCGATCGACGTGAAGGACGTGAGGAGGACCCTGAGAAGAGCCGTGTCTCAGGCTCCAAAAGGGGGAGACAAGGATAAACCCAGACCTCCAGCAACACCTGTGCACCAGCCGTGCGCTGTCATGAGCAGCAATGACAGGCTGGCCAAGACCTCGGGTGTGCGAAGGAGAAGGAAGAGCTCAAGTAATGGCTGAATCTTCAGTTCGAGGGGAGACTACAGCCGGCCACGGGAGGTCGGCTCAGGACGTGGCTCGGAGGGCACTAGAGCAGATATCAACCTCCTCATTTACAAGGGAGGTGGATGCAGTAAATCCGTCTAGGAAGTTCCAAACCCCCAAATTCAACCTATATGATGGGAAAACTGACCCTATGGGTCATATTCGACACTTTAGACAAATGATGGCACTCTGGAGCGGAAATGATGCTCTAATGTGCAGGATTTTTCCATCCAGCTTGGGCGAGGTAGCTCTACGATGGTTTGATAAACTCCCAACTAGGTCAGTGGGAAACTGGAGGCAGCTCGCCGAGCTGTTCACAGCGAGGTTCATTATGAATAGTTGTCAACCAAAAAAGATTGATTCCGTGCTCGGCTTGAGAAAGGCTGAGAATGAAAGCCTGAGGTCTTATGCTCGGCATTATTGGGAAACCTTTAACGACATCGATGACTGCAATGAGCAGCTTGCCGTAGCCTCTTTCAAGCTTGGGTTGGAGAAAATCCACAAGTTGAGGCATTCGCTAACCAAGAGGCCTGCTCAGGGCATGGCCGAGCTGATGTTAAGAATCAAGCAGTATTCCAAAGTCGATGAGGATATGGGCAGTGTGAATAATGAAGCCCCTACCCTAAAAACACAGAAGGGAGACCGAACGGAGAAGAAGGAGAACAAGAAGGCCAATAAGAGGCCTGATTGGGAAAAGAGTGCCAGAGGCCCAACGAGGTATATGAAGTGGCCAACACAGTGTTCAAGGAGCCCATTCATAAGTTCCTCGACCAGATTAAAGACAAGCTATGGTTCGTCTGGCCGCCCAAGATGTTCACTGACCCGAGCAAACGGGATGAGAAGAAGAACTGCGCTTACCACAGAGAGCATGGGCATTATATGGATCGTTACCGGACCTTTAAGAGGTTCTTGGCGGAACAGGTGAAGGCAGGCAACCTCAGGCAATACATCGACAAAGAAAAGACCCGGGCTAAGTAACATGCTAAAGCCGAGCAAGATAGAGGAGAAGATGAGCCCGTGGGAACTATTAACGTTATACACGCCGCCCCCAGGCCGGAGACGTCAAATGAGACGAGGGGTCAAAGCCGAAATAGGGCACATCGCAAGGTTATGCAGACCCAGCCCAAGCAGGGTGATCCGGGCAAAAGAAAATATTCGAGCAATGAGTACTTGGCAGGAGATTTGACTTTCACTGATGCTGACCTAGAAATGGTTGAACATTCTCACAATGACGCGTTTGTTATAACCCTCCGGATAGGAAGATATGACGTGAAGCGCATCTTGGTCGACCAAAAAAGCTTGGCGGAGGTAATGTATGCCGACCTCTGCTACAAGTTAGGACTCAAGAAGGAGGATTTGTAGAAATGTCATACCCCATTGGTCGGGTTCAACGGTCAACCCGTCCTACCCATGGAAAGAATCACACTGCCGGTCAAGGGAGGCTCCGAGCTCAAAAATATTGAATTTTTGGTGGTAGATGTACCATCCCCCTACAATGCCATAATGGAGAGGACATGGCTTCATCAGCTCAAAGCCATCCCCTCTCCCTATCATCAAGTCCTGAAATTTTCAACCACCAGGGGCGTGGAATCCATTTGGGGAGATCAGGCAACGGCCAGGCAATGTTTCATGGCTGTTATCCGAGGAAAAGATGGCTCGTCCGGCGATGAGCAAATGTGTGTGGTTGAAGTTCAAGACAAACCACTCCTTGATGACGTTGGGAGAGCACCAACGGAAAAGGTTGTGGAGCCCCTGAAGAAGGGCATGCTCGGAGGCGATGACCCGAAACGTTTCTTTTTGCTCGACTCCAATATGGCCGAGCAGGAGGAGACCGACCCGGTAACATTCCTTAGATCAAATGTGGAGGTATTCTCTTGGACTCCCTATGAGATGCCGGGCATTGACCCCGAGGTGATGCAGCATAAGTTGAATGCCAATCCCACACACAAGCCCATTGCCTAGCGCGGGAGGAGGTCCTCCGCTCAACACGCAGAGGCCGTAGCAGAGGAAGTTGAAAAGTTGCTCGAGACAGGGGGAATAAGGGAGGTGCAGTACCCCTAATGGCTGTCAAACACTGTGGTCGTGAAGAAGAAGAATGGGAAATAGAGGGTCTGTGTTGATTTCACCGACCTAAATAAAGCTTGTCCTAAATATTCTTTCCCACTTCCTAAGATTGATCAGTTA
>JAULJZ010000009.1:8487806-8498050 GCA_032270985.1 Heliamphora pulchella | reverse complement strand
GGGGCGCTTGAGACTTTCGTTTACTTTGGTAAAGCAAGTTTAAAAAACTGCAATGTCTTCCTTGCTTGAAGCCTAGCAGAGAGAGCTGGTGTTCTTTTCCTTGGGGGGCTCGTGGGTCCTTAAGCAAAGAGGTGAAGACTGGGGGATTTTCTAAATGGTCTGCACTCAATTCACTACGTTTGCTGCCTAGGATCCATAAGGAGCTTCTCTTAGCTAACAGCCATGAAAAGCCAGTAATAATACTCAAACTTTTTCTTTGACCGCTTAAGGTCAAGTAGAGTCCTCTCAAAACAAAGAACTAAGGTTTAAATATTCTACTTTTTTTTTAATTCTCTTCGTTCTGATAAAATGCAACCGGGAGGCGAGGCATTTTCAAAAATGGAAACGACGCTATTTATACTCCTCTTCCGAACCAACAAGACACCAAAAACATTTAAGTACTAAAAAAGTAAATATTTTCTCACAATCATTAATGGTAGGAAGAGAGTGCAGCCTTCAGAGAACTAAAACTGTTGTACGAAGTTAACCATTCACCATCTATTTTTAGAGGAAGACATCAAGCACAGAGTTGACAAATGCGGTTAAATTTGGTTGTGTATCATGATGGTTGCAATGCAATGAACAATGTCATTGAATAATTTACCTACTAGGATATACCAATGTTGATAGAAACTAAAATATTGTTCTCCTTGCTTCCTCAAAATAAGTATCTAATAACATCTTCCTTTGAAAGAGATTTTGAACTATTCTTCGAAAAAGTGTAAGTATATTTGTGCTGCGAGCACAATGGCTATCGGGAAGTTTTCATAGATGTAACATTTTTATTACTATATGTTCAAATTTTTCGTAAATGTAACATTGGACAAATATTAAATCCCCTCGAAACAATTTCTAAACCCAAAAAGCACATGCTCACGCCATCGCAAAAAGCCAAATTGGACAAGCTTATATAATTCTCCTTTGTGGACATAAATCTCCTTCGCTCATGAGAAAGCCTACATGTTATCAACACAAAGCAAGTCCTACACTTCATGTAAATTGACACAGCGTACAAGATACTAACTTGTACTCAACATAATCTATTCAGTCCATCCAACCACTTTCTGGCCAATTATCAGCATCTAGTGGACATGAAAAACAACAAAATCATCTATATTCTCTCCATATTGTGCCAAATCCCAGAAAATAATAACACCATGAGTAGAGACAAACCAATTAGTTTACAATGGTGAACCTCAGATTCAATCTCCAAAACCGGTTACAATCCAATGATTGTGAACGATTGATGCTGAAAAGAACCACTTGATGAGTATCTTTAGAGATTTTCAAATTATAAAAGACTGAAGAGAGTCCAATCGAGGGGCATAACTACTTGATCTCGAGTAGAGGTCCTTGTAAAAGTGTATTTTTGGTTATTTTGTTATTTTATTGTTAGTTAAAGGGTAGTTTAGTCTTGAAGGCTAATAAGGGTCTAAATTTTGCTTTACATATTTTGTAACTTTATTTTTAGTTGTTAAGCCTTGATTATTGCAATAATTTTCATCTTCAATCTTGTTAACATGGTATCAGAGCCACTACTGTTGGAACCACTACTGATGAGTCAAAATATCGCAGCAGTTTTTTGTCATATTTGATCTCCAAACCTTTGTTTGGCATCGCCGATCAAATCGCGAGCCACGGCGGCCAACATGACTTTGTTGGCAACTTCTGGCCTCCTAGACTAGCACTGACAATCTCGCCAAACTATTCGAACCTGTTCTTGACCAGGTCTAGTCTTCAATTCCTTGTCTGGCATTTAGTATTTGCCATTGGTCCTTTGTTTTGGCTTCTTTCCTTGCTCGATGTGCAACAAATTTGGTCCCTTTGGTTCTAGTTTTTTCGGCCCTTGATTTGCTTGGAAAATCTCTTTAGCTCACGATATTTTGACTCATCACTGCAAGATCTTGGTATTTTAGTCTCTTTTCTACTCTTTAACTTATTGGACGATCAAATTGCAAGATATTAGTATCGGGTTGCATGGGAACTATTAGCATTGGGCATGCGTTTTTTGTTCTAGAAGTTGGATACGATTTTTTCCCGAATTTTGGCATGCAATTCAAGTTTTCTCTCCTTTTAATGCTGCTCAACCTTCTTTAGTGCAGTCTCTATTTGAGCAGTTTCAGACCATGCAGATATCCTTTGGGCTTCAATCTCATGCACATACTATGATTACTTTCTCTTCAGGTGCTTTTCACCTTTGGCATTCTAGGTTAGGGCATCTGTCTAGTTAACGTTTAAAATAGTTAGTTCATTCTAATTACTGGAGTAAAGTGTTTGTTAATGACATTTCTGAATGCAGTAATTGTAAACTTGCAAAAATATAAGCAGTACTCTTTCCCAAAAGCATTTCGCTTTCTACATCTCTTCTCTCTCTTGTTCATACTGATGTGTGGGGTTCTTCTTCAATTGCAACAAAAGGCGGGTCAGTGTATTTTGTTTCCTTTAATGATGATTATAGGCAGTTTTGTTGAGTGTATCACAAATCTGATTTCTTCCGCATTTATCGCACACTTCACTACATGGTTCACACTCATTTTTCCACAACTATCAAGACCCTTCGTTTTAATTTGGGTAGAGAGTTAGTTTCTAACAAAATTCAAAGACTTATTAGGTACATTTAGTACAATTCATCAATCTTCTCGTTCTGACACTTTCGCACAAAATGGTAGAGCGGATAGAAGACATCGGCACATCCTTGACACAGATCGCTCCCTTCTTTTCTCATTTGTCCCTACCACTATTTGAGGAGAAGCAGTTCTTACTGCAATGTATCTTCTTAATCGCATGCCTACATCTCTTCTTTTTAGAATTTCTTTTTATGAAAAATTAATGGGTCATATGCCCAATTACTCTTCATTACATGTTTTCGGTTGTGTTTATTTTGTCCTCCTTCCAAAAGAGAGAGCCATAAACTTAGTGCTCGTTTTACTCTCTGTGTCTTCTTAGGATATGGTATTCAACAAAAATGGTATCAGTATTATGATATTGTATCTAAACGCCTTTATGTCTCTACTCATATCGTGTTTCTTGAGCATCTCTCTTATTTTATTTATCTTCCAAATATGTCGCTGTTCCCAAAGAGGATTTAATTGTTATTGATCATTTTTCGAATGATGTGTCTTCCGACAGGTTCACTCATACTCTTAACGTTTTTGAACTTCGTTCTTGGTCTCTTCCTTTCGTTTTTTCATCTCTGCTATTAGTCTATTCTCGTAGGCCATCGCCTTCTTCTCAACACATATCAACTAGATCCGACACAGTTCCCTTTGTTTCTATGGATCCTTATCCTACTGAACGGCGCTATTTTTTTCGTGCTCATACCCTGTCAGTAAGACATGGTTTTTCTAATACCTATTTTCGTCTTCTTATTGTGCTTTTTTATCTGTTATTCATACTTTCTTTGTATTTCAGTCCTATAAAGAAGCATGTACTGATGATCCAAACTTGATCAATGCCATACAAGACAAATTAACTACTCTTCAGAAAACTTGTGTTTGGGATTTGGTTCCACTATCTACTAGTAAAAACCTTATTGGATGTAAGTAGGTTTACAAAGTTAAAACTCATTCTGATGGTTCTTTGTAGCGTTATAAGATCAGGTTAGTTGCTAAGGGTTTTTCTCAAGAGTATGGGATTGATTACGAGGAAACTTTTGCACCTATGATTAAGATGACTACAGTATGTACTTTGATTTCTATTATTTCCATTCATCAGTGGCCTCTTTTCCAGCTGGATGTCAATAATGAATTCTCAATGGGCATCTTAACGAGAAAGTTTATATGCACCCTCCTTTAGGGCTCCGTCATTCTCCTAGTACTGTTTATTGTCTTCAGCGTTACCTTTATGGTTTGAAGCAGTCCCCTCATGCTTGGTATAAGCATTTCCGGTCTACAATTACTCAAATTGGTATCACTCCTGGTTACCTCATGATTCTACAGTTTTACTCCGCCACACTCCTACTAGGTTGGTTATTATGTCATTATATGTGGATGACATGATCATCACAGGCTCTGACTATGCTATTATCTCTAAAGTGAAACATTTGTTTCATGAGTTTGAGATAAAAGATTTAGGTCCTCTCCGCTACTTTCTTAGTATAAAAGTTGCTTTTTCACCGAAAGGTGATAATCCTAGTCAAAATATGCGAACAAAGTAATCCACCTTACCCATCTCATTGATAATAAGATTGTAGATACTCTCTCATTGAGTTGCATACCAAGTTCTCTTCTTCTGATGGTGTTCTTGAAGATCCCACAGTTTATCGAGAGTTAGTTGAGTGTTTGGGATATCTTATTGTGACTCGTCCTAATATTGCGCACGTTATACATGTGGTCAGTTAATTTCTCTCTACTCCCAGCTCCACCCATTGAGCCACTTTGTTTCGTTTGGTAACATTTATGTTTATTGTTTTCAATTTGTATTTTTAATTTTTTGTAAAAGATAGACAAAAATGTGTTTGATAATTATTTTTGTTTTTAAAAAAATATAAAAAGTTTTCAAAATTTACTAAATTCTTGTTAAAAGAAAAAATGTATTTTCCCTTATTTTGTAAACAAATTTTCATTTTATCTTTTTTCCTCCACTACCTTCGACCACCACCTTCGACGACCCCCATCCAGCCACTACCTCCGACTACCACATTCGGCCACCACCGCCTCCGACCACCACATCCAAACACTACTTCCGGCCACCTCATATAGCCTCTAACCACCATTGCTACCTTTTGCCATTAATCACCACCAGCTAACACTTCCGGTCATCACCTCTAACTACCACCTTCGACCACTACATTCATCTACAACCTCCAACCACCATTTTTCAAACATCTATGTGCCAAAACATGTTTTAGTTTATTGTAAATGGAAAACAAAAAATTGTAAATGCTACCAAATAGCTTATAATAGTTGTTATCAACTGTCAAATTACGACATGTTTTATGTGAATCTATGAACTTAAAGTAAGATTCCAAATAATGACAAATTAGGAAGGATTTTGTTCAATGTCTGAGGCTTCCACTAAGGAGAAATTTAATGATAGAATGTGTTCAATTTCCATATAGAAAACAGTTTTATGTTTCCTATATAACAGTTTATTTGCACAATTTCCATATACTTCAATAGGAGATGTTTCCCACATAACAGTTCATGTTCATGGCTGTTCGACATGATCAGTAAAGGGAACAAGCTCCGTTTACAAAAATTCCAAAATGCGAACTATAACAACATTTCCAAATACATGAAAAATATATCTAAATGAGAACTCAGGATTATAAGTTAAGCAGTGACAAAGTGCACAAGAAATTACCTGTATCACAAAATCAACAGAACCCTGTTTAGAACCAGAAAGTTTAGGTCGGATGCCAGAATACCCTGGCTCCAGAGATCCATCCTTCAGGCAAGGATAGTACTTTCTTATCTCTGGGTAAAATTGGTTTACACGATCAGAGCATATGGAGTAGTCAAACCTGAATAAGGGGAGAAAATGAACTTCTGTTTCAGTAACATTCTTTAAGAAAAGTATTCCAGGAAATATAACTGCTTCTTAGGGAAGCAGAGAAAATGTTCGGTTGACACATAATTCACACACGGACTGCTAGTGTAGTTGAACTAGGATAAGAAACTACACAGATAAAGGGTTGCAACATAAAGTAGAGGTGAAAATTTTCTACCCTTAGATGTCACTTAAAAGGATCCTTCTTCGTTTTTCACTGCATCAGAGTGGGCGTTCAGAAATTACTGATAAGATAATGTGAACTCGTTTCTTATTGTTTTGTTCGATGATATCAAAGCTTCAATGACGACTCAATTGTTGTTTGCAATAAGTATGATAATAACCCTTTCAGGGTTAATATTACCAGAGATGCCATGAAAAAGAAAAAAGGATTTCACTTCTAGAGGATATCCAAATGCTACCCTTCATGACAAAGTTGAACCAAACCAGAAAATTAAAAATAGAGCTTCCTGATCAACATGTATGACCAGTGAAACAATTATGACTCCAACTAAGAAACGTGACCCCATAAGCAACCTAAGAAGTGAGATCCTAGTCTGCAATAAATTGTTGTTGCTTACATGGAAAATAGTACTGCTACAATTTAACACAGGATAAAATCTTTAGCTTTATCTCAATAAGGAATAACCATGAGAAATTTCAATGCAGGATTCAACAGACCAACTCTGGCTGGGACTGTTACTCAAATACCCACCAAAACTGTCAGAAACAGTGCCTAGATAAAGAGTGAGATTTTGACTCCTAGTCATTTTTCACTTTGAAACTGGTGTGCCAACTTCAAGAGTCCTGGATAATGTTGTACCTTAACATTACCAGCTGTGTCCATAGAGGTAAAGTGATGATAAGTCAAAGAAAGACATTGAAACCACGTGATCAGTCTGTTCACATTGTGTTGCCACTCTTGTTGTATGTTGTTTGGTAAAAACATGATTCTGTTGATCTTCAACTCTTAGCCATCGGGCATCGACAAGTCCAATAACTTAGACTGGACTCTTACAAATATGCATTATGCATAGTTAAATGCCACAATGTTTGTCAAGAACCCATTGTAGCGGATCACCATGTGCATTGCAAGTAACGATGAAATCCTGGAATAGAAAAAGCTAGCGGTTGAAATCCATAGACAAACACGAGCTCAAACTGAGATGGTCAATCACGAGGGGCAATAGATTGCGATGTCATATAGGGGCAGATAGGGTCCACATTCCAATGATAATAATGTTTCAAAACCATAGGAGCTACACTCCAGGGACAATGAATGCACACGAGAAAGCCTACTGGAAACACTGAGGAAAATAGCCACAGCGCATTCTTAATCAATTACCGATGAGTTGGTCTGGTGGTTGAGGTACCTCTCTTACCAGGCATGATGTCTGGTTTTGATGCTTACAGTTGCATGCTACAGCTTCCCCCTCCCCTATTCCCCTCCTACCGAACGTTGCAAAACATAAAAATCATCGTCAATTACTTTTGGCTGAATGCTAAAACTCCAATCAATCCTATCTTTATCCTGAATCATCTGCCTAGCATGAGCATGCAGCGTGAATGTAATCACTATCCATGCAAAATGCTCATTTATTGTCATTCATCAGCAAAAAATTGCATGCTTCCCTCATGGGACACTTAAACCACATTAGCAGTCCCATATTCACAAGCAATTATTCCCTACTTGTGTGGCATTGCCAACAAGACATCTAGACCACACATTGGTGTAGATCCCATAATTATTAATGTGGGGACCACACCAATGTGTGGTTCAGATGCCCTGTGTTGCACTGCCACACATGGCATGCTATAATTTTCTATATTCAATATTTTTCAGTAATGAAACAACATAACATGAAAGCTTTGTGAGGATTGTGATTGCCTCCATGGCATATGCGAGTTCCACATGCTAGGGTTCAAAATAAGTTAATGGATAAAATTATTGCATTTGTCACCTACTATAAAGCATGGGTACTTCAAAAATGTTGCCTTACACGTACCGGGTACGTACTGGGTTCTGGTACCGCAAAATACGTATTAAGTACGCCAAAAAGTATCAGGTATTTTTTCATTTGTTGGATACGGTATCGATATGTTTTGGGTACGACACCAGTACGTTTTGGGTAGGCACAGGTACGCAAATATGTACATTGGGACTTACAAAATTTTTGAAAACTAAACAAGTACTAGAGTAAATCATATGTTGTCTCTTTTTATATAAAGATGAATTTAAGTATTAAAAATCATAATTTAAATTCTTTAATTTATTAAAAATGCTAGAAACCTGAATTTGTATAAGAAAATACATCTTAAGATGCTTTCTCACGGGGTTTGCGACAATCGAAAGCAACTTTCAACCAATACGATTGCCATAGCAATTGTTGTCCAGCCCAATAAGCATCGTCATTTACCGATAAAACTAGCAATTGCCGAAGATAACGTGTTAACAGCAATGCTAATATTTTATTTTTTTATTATATAGCATTCGTTCTTTTTCTTCTTATAACCCAAAAGTAGTTTTATATTTTGTACGCGCACGCGCGCGCACACACACATGTATATAAATTGCAATGCTAAAAAATACAATAAATAAATAAATTTACATTGATACCCTAGCTGTACCCGCACCATTTTTTTTTTAAGTTTCAGTGTACCGTCGTATCCGTATTGTACCGTACCCACACCCATGCTTCATTGGTCAATGGGAAGATAAGTAAAGGGTTAGCTCTCTTCCCAACATCTATGTGAAGCATGTCGACAATGTCATGCAATCAAGTAGCAAATGCTTGTACAGAAAATTGGGAATTATAAATAATGTACTAAAGGATTGCAGAAAGATTACTCGTTCAGGAAGCTTGAAATATCATCAATGCCATCTAGCCATTCAACATCAGGGCCGAATTTGACTTGGCCACTCAAATCCAAAGTAACATGCACTCCGAGGCCACCATCCTCAGGTATAGGATAAATCAAATGACTGAATGGAGGTATTCTAGCATTTGATAGAGTGAAATAGCAACCCCGAGCATAATAGGAAGCAGGAATAACTTCATTATCTATGCCACTGAAACGCTTTGCAAGGGATGGGGAGCTCAAGCCTGCAGAGTTCACTACAAACTTAGGAATAAGTATAAGCTCTGGCTTCAATGGAAATTGCCCATCCCAGTTTTCAAGAGCCTTGCTTTCAGAAATATGAAGGCATACATGATTTCCTTCAAGATGACCACCGATTACAGTAGTGTTGTAGGAGAAATTTGTCCCAAAACTCTCAGCTTCCCCCTGAACCGACATTTGAGTTATATTCCTGTCAATATATATTGGCAACCCACGATAAAATAAGAAGCATAAGAATAGCTACGCAGAACAGAAAAGTTAAAATTCCATTTTTTCATGCACAAGAATTTAAGGTTAGGTTCTGGCATATGATTAATCTATAGATGATTAACAAGGGGGCAAGAGATGGAAGGTCATACCACTAAAGATAACATTAAGGAATGGGTATCAACTATTCCTGAAACAGGAGATAATAAAGCTTTTTTACATTCCAATTCAGGCTCAATTCTCATGGCTTCATAACCTTCCATCATCCTTAGACCATCAACCCCATTGTCACTCCCACGACTCATGAGACTGTTCAACTTTGGAATCTCTGAAGATCCAGTAGCAACTATGAGTTTACCAATCTGCTTATGAGGAATATCATGTTCTTTGCAATACTTGTAAAGCAATTCTCTTCCTCTAACACAGAATAGTGCCTACAAAAGAACTTAGAATAAAAACCAACAAAGCCTCGAATAAATAAACGAAATAGGAACTGCCATAGGATTTTTTTTTTCTTTTCTTTATTTATTTATTTGGAGTTCTGAAGCGCAGGACACATTATGCATCTCTAAATGTATTCTTCAACGGAAACAAAACCCTACACAAACTTCTGTTTAGGATGCCGATCATACATTGAAAAAGAAAAATGAATGTTAAATCACGTAGTAATTTGCATTAAAGTGGCTATTGTTTGTGACACTTAATTTAACTTAGACGTATGCGCATTGAATGGATGCAGCAAAATAGATAATTGAGTAGATACCATAACATAGGGAAGAAAGTAAAAAGTTTTGGGATTATAGTAAATATAATATATATATATATATATATATATATAGCGTATCAAAAGCTACAACGACTATAACTAAAATAAACTACAAAAAAAAAAGCTGCAGGACTAGTTACTAGTTAGCATACCGCTTTTTGTCAAAGATTCCATGGTGTATGAGGTCTCATGGTGTATGTTGTTTGCTAATGATATTGCCTTAATGGATGAGGCTAGAAGTGGGGTCAACGCTAAGCTAAAAATGTGAAGAAAAAAAAAATACCAGGTGGTATCAGCTCATGATTAAACCAAACAAACAAAACAAAAAAAAAAGAAAAAAAACTTCTTCCACTTAATTTTTTCTCTCTTCTTTTTCTTTTTATTTTTCTCTTCAAATTCAAGATTCAAACGTAGCATAGAGAGAGAGTTCTGCGACTAGTCAATGGTAGCTCACCTTAAAAAATTATCCAATTTCTCTTTCTTTCATGTTAGCTCATCATAAATAAAGAAATCAAAAACTAAAATTACTCTAACTCAAATAGTGTTAAATAATTTTTTTTTTGTTATAGTAAATTATTTGTTGTTGAAAACGTTTTTAAAAATATAACATAATATTTGTAGC
>JAULJZ010000009.1:8471272-8481510 GCA_032270985.1 Heliamphora pulchella | reverse complement strand
AATTTCAAATTATTGTAAATTGTTGAAAGTTTAATAAAGATGTATTTTCTGGATCCCCGAGCATGTATTTTATTTTGACGTTAAATATTCTCCCAACATAATATCCAGTAATGTATATATATCCCATGTTTAGAATAACTAGTTGCATGGGATTTAATATCCATTTAGAAGCTATATTCATGGATTTGGTTTACGGGGTAGCGGAGTTATTATATATACATTGTGAAGGAAAAATCATTCTTTCTTTTGCTTTTTTCTTCTTTCCAGTCCCCTTCTTCCACTGCCATTTTCACCCCTTAAGCTTTTTTAATTTTTTTAAATTTTTTCTGCGTGTTTTTCCCTTCTCTAGTAATTCAAGTTAATAAAGTCTTCTTAATTATTTGTTTTGTCTGTAATTATTTTTTATTTATTCTACTCCTCTCCATATATAATCTCATTTTTTAGGATGAATTGATATTAATTAAAATATTTCTTTTTACTAACTTACTTTGACTTGGGTACTAGATTATTTTTTTTTTATTATTACTATTTATGTGAAAAAATGTAATTTGCATACTAGGTCAAATGAAGGCAAATATAAAAATTAAATATATAATTTCTTTATCTATTTATTCGTATAATTCACACATATATAGTCATAAACAAACACAAAAACAAACACAATATATAATATGCCCCAGTAATATATATCCAAAATTATATTCAAAATATTTTATATCTACTTATATATTCAAAAGTAATTTATATTTGTTCATTTATTTTTAGACAATCAAACAGACCATAAAAATAATTTTGTCAAACACTCCTTTTTATTGTGTCTTTACCGTTCTCTTTCTCGTCTCTCTCTTTAATATTATTTCTCTACCATTTCTTCTTTATTATATTTATATCCTCTTTTCTCTCACTTTTCCTATTTTAAAAGTCTCTTTCATCTCTGTTCTCTATCTCATTCTAATTAAAAAAATAGTACATATAAATAATTAAATTTAAAATTAGCAATATCTAATGAAATAGTTAAATTGTCAATAAAATTTTTTTTCAAAGAAGTGGCAAAAATAACACCCCACAAAAATTGACATTTCAAAAAAATACCCTCAAAATTCGGCTAATTTGAATAGCGGGATAAGGTCAGGCTAATCATATCAAAAATATAAGGGCTCATTTTGTTAAAAGATTATTTTTATAAAATAATTAGTATATTATTTTTATAAAATAATATGGGATAGCAGGTTTTTTTTTTTTTGGATCGGCACAACTTACGCACTTCCACACACACTTCCACTCTTTTTTTATTTCTAGGAAGATTTGAACTTTTCACTTGCTTTATCAGTTCGAACCCAAGACCTCGTTCTTAGAAACCAAGATAATAAAGCACTTGAACTAAGTCATGAATCTAAACTTATAGCAGTTAGAAGGGTTAATTAGCTAATCTAATCATTTTTTCAATTTTGCCAACCAAATAAGGGAGGGACTATATGAGATTAATCCTCGGACAATTCAATCTCACCAACATAAGCCTCAAACAAACTGGACCTAAAGGGCTTATGCGTCAAACTTTGTCATGTAAAATTAGTTATTTCGAGTTTATTTTGCAAAATTAGAATGGTACAAATTTTAAATTATTAATACTATAATTTATATTACCACTCTACGGAATTAATAGTATCAATTTTTGAATTATTTTTTGTTCTTATTCAAATGCTAAAAATAATTTACAATTTTTATTTCTATTTTTATCTATTATCTCAAACTAAATATGAATAGAAAATCTTACAAGATACATATTTTTATCTACTATCTTATAGAATTTTTGAAATAAAAAATGAGACGTGTTTGGCAAAACTACTAGTAGTAGTTTTTAGTTTCTTATTACTAATTTTAACTATAAGTTATAATTTTTTTTAAATATTCATAACTTCTACTACAAATATAATTAATTTTTCTTTTATTTCAACTACAAGTTACAATATTTATTAAATACTTACAACTTTTGTTACAAGTTATAATCTATAAACTACTAGTTTCAACAATACCAAACACCTCCGGTGTCTATTACCCCCATCGAATTCCACATTATGAATAAAGCATGATGTTGTTTTTAGAAAATTATTAAGTACTCCTAAAGTATCATCTATATTCACTTACCTAGTATTCTCAGCAAATAAAAAATATTAATATATATTAAGTGGGACATTCTTTGTCTCTCATCTACCCACAAGGGCGGGCAACCATTGTTCCACTTAGAATATTTTTTGTTACATATTAAAATAAAAACACCACATAAACAATATTACATAGTGTTTCAGGACTACTGAATAATAACTCCTCATTTCTTGACTTTGTGCCTTTGGGAACACTCCTTCTTACTTTCTTAGAGGTGCTTGCTTATTTTCTATTTTTTTATACAATGTGGGCATGTTTGTTTGAGGAATAGGAAGTTCAGATTCAACTAATAGTTCAAAATAATTTATATCTCATGTTTGTTTATGTTTTTTATATTTGAACTAATTGTTCAAGTTGCATACTCAATACCTTGTATGAAAGGTAAGTGTGGGCGAGGACGAATTAAGGAGGTGGAATAGAATGGAAAAAGAATTAGAGATTAAAAAAATTAACTTAAATGAGAATTTTACCCTTTAATTTTTGTGTTTTTTATTTAATTCTTTTTTATCTTTATTTGTATTTTCTTAAATTAAGAGTCTCCGAGATAGTTATTAGTGATTTTTTATTTTTTTATTTTATTTTTTAAACTTTTTCAATTTTTACTTTTACTTTATTTACATTTTTGTTCATTTTTTTTTACCTAAATTAATTAGGAATAAGTTATAAGATCAACATTTTACTTCGCAACTTTTTTAGTGATTTTTTAATTGTTATTTTTTTTGGAATCTAGGGAAAAATTATCATTATGCTTAATTTTTATTTTTTTATTTTTTATTTTATAAATAAATAAATAAATATGAGAGTGGATTAAGAAAAAAAATATACTATGTAATAAATATTTAATTTTAAAATTATTAGTGATAGAAAACTTATTCTCTCCTAATTCTATCCTCCAGCGTAACATGGTCTAGGGAGTTGAAATCTTATTTGAGGAAATGTCCTAGGTATGCAAAATAAATTGTTATTTTTTAACTGTCAAATTATTTATTCAATTAATCTAATTATTTAATTATCCACTTAATTAAAAATATAGTCACCGCGGGACATGTAATCTAGCCTCATGTTTAATTTGTTGGAAAAAAATGATTTACAAAATATTTTTTTTAAAGTGAATGAGAATTAATTGAATATAGTAATTCATTAGTTACCATTGTAGGGATATGTTTTTTGGTGGCACTTATTCGGTTTGAATAGGCGTGTCTTTTTCTTAATAACTATTCTGAATAGTCACTAGTTCCTTTATACATTTTGAGGTTCTGTTTTGTTTTTGAAACATAATTTTTTGTAAAGTATATCACATACATTGTGTCGGAGTCCGTGTAAAATGAGTACAAAACATAATTTAGTTCGACAGGCCCACCGATTATAGTATTTTTTTTGTGAAATTCAAATCATTGTATTCTGGAAGATAGACGTCCATGAAATCGTAAGCACCGTAGTGGGGACGAATATGTTTTAAAGATATAATGTCAAACGTTAGCCTTGATCTACTTGCATTATCATATTTATACGATCTGTAAATTCAATTTTATGATTTATTTTATTTATTACAAATGCACAAAAAGTTTTCTAATTTTTTCAACATAATTTAGCAAACCGAACACGCCGTAAAAGCTAAAATTGAAAATATAAACTCATTCATCAAGTAAGGTTTTGTTAGAATAAAACTTTAATAAATAATACGATATATATATATATATAACATTGTTAATAGAATTTGTGGAAAATCTGAAACATGTAGTAAACTAAAATACGTTACACAAAATAATATAGTACGAAAATAATAAAAAGAAAAAAAATGTGATTTATGAGATTAAGAGGTGCATAGTTATTATCCTAAAATTATTATTCTTTTCCACATGAATGTTCAAACAAAGGATTTCAGTTATAAAATACAACTTAAGTATTCATAAAGTTTTTTCTTTCAATGTTCACGTCCACTAAAAAAATATAAATGAATCGCGATTCAAATTTGCTCATAAAATAAAATAAAATAATAAAAAAAATAGTACGATTGAAAACAATAAGCTAGTAAGCCCTATATAGAGTCTTAAAAAATACTATTAAAATATTATCATTAATCTTATTGAGTTCGTAATGGAATGATATACATAGTAATAAACAAACATTATTTTCTATCTAACAGCTAGTTTCATGAATCTAATAACCTATTTAAGCTTGCAACGATAATAGTATACAAATAATTATTATTTAAAACTCTAACAATTTATAATAATAAACAATGATAAAAGTAATATTTTATTTTTATTAAGATTCTCCTTCATACAAACATGACCTAGAAGTTGGTGAGGTGCACCCTTGAAGTGTGAACCCGGATATTTTATGGGCCAAAAGTCCAGTATAGTTTTGTGGGCCGCTCTAGACTTTGAGCCCAAAATAAAATCTTGAGAGGATCTCCAGAGGAGCTTGAACCCATTTGTGGAACCTATGAAGCACACGTATTTTGAAAATAGTCCCATACAAGTATTAAATACCAATATGTGAGAATACGTATCTAATATGGCTTAGAAGTATCTAAAAAGATTATTTTATCTTTTAAAATTTAGATATGTTTTGAATACGCTCGGGATACAGAAAGATACGAGATATATTTTGGATACGAATGAGATACTTTGTGAATTCTTTTCATTTTTTTTTTTAAATTATTTTTTTATTTAGTTGATGTTTTAATTTTATTATTATGAATGTATTACTATTTAGATATTTTTTCTATGCTTAATGAGAATTTTTTTTATTTATTATTTATGTAGTTATTCTTGACTTGAATAGTTATTAAATGTGTCGAATAAGAACAAAATGAATTAATTTTTATTTTAATTTAATTTTGTAAATTATATAATACTACAAACTATAAAAAAAATAAAAATAAAAAAACAACTCATTCATCAAGTAAGGTCTCTCCCATGCAAACATGACCTGGGAAGTTGCTGAAATGTATAATTGATGTGTGAAACTGCACATTTATGAGCCCTATATTGATACAAATGGTTCCATTCTGAAACCCAAAAAAAAAAACTAGTTACTTAAGCCTGATTTGATAATGTTCACATTTTTATTAAAAATAAAATATAAACAAAAAATTCGTTTAACAAATACGTGTTTTTGAATAAAGATTGTAAATAGAAGCGACGGACTTAAGGTAGAGATATTTGCTTATCGGTAAAAATAGTATTAAAAAATAGTAATTAGCAATGGTAGATAAAAGATATAGAGGTAGCAATTTAGAGAGAAAGTAGTCGGTGAAGATGACTGGTTAATGAAAAAGTTTTCATGGTGGAGGTGGTGTTTAGGGACTGAAAATAGTGAGTTTAGTGACCAAAAGTATTTGTTAGTAATGATAATAAAAAATATGAATAGTCAAAAATTATGAAAATAAAACATATTTTTAATTAGTATTATTTTTATATTTTAAAATTTAAAAATATTTTTTTTATTAAAAGTACAGGAACAGCGACAAGAGAAAAAAGAGGGAAGGGGAGAGGAGGATTAAAATCGCTGATCACCGGGTAAAAGCCTATATTTATAATTTATAATAAATTTAAAAATAAAAATAAAAAAAATAGTAAATATAAACGTTTGAAGATGAAAGAAGTAACCTCAACTCTCTCCGAGATTCTCCTTCCGGTTCCATTCTGAAGAACACAATGGCGAACCGATTCCGTGTTCTTCCCAAACTTCCCGTTTGTAACCTCAACAAACTTCGAGATTCCCCTTCTGTTCCATTCCGTAGACTCCTCTGTTCCGAATCCGTACCGCAGATCAACGACAACAAATCCACTAATCCTCATGATCAAGACCGCCATGAACAAGTCCGGAAGCTTCGAATTCTCCTCCAACGGGGTCGCACGGAGACCGCCAAAAGGCTGCTCAAATCTCTCATACTCTGCAAATCCCTCTTTTCTTCTCCCTCCGACCTCTTCTCTCACTTCTCTATCTCTTCACCTTCCTTGAAAACCACTTTCTCTAACATTCTTCTATCAGTCTGTGCTGAATCGAAGCTACCCAATGAAGCCGCGGATTTGTATATGTTGATCAAGAAAGACGGTGTGTTTCCTGCTTTGCCTTCCTTCAATGTTTTTCTTGAATCTCTGGTCTCTTCAGGTCAGTATCGAAAGACCCTCGATTTATTTTCGGAAGTTGTTGATTCTGGTATTCGGGTCGATAAATTCACCTACGGGAAGGCAGTACAGTCGGCGGTCAAATTGGGTGACTTGAATAGAGCTATGGATTTGATGAGTTACATGAAAAAACGTGGAATAAGTCCCAATGGGTTTGTTTATAATGTGTTGATCGGTGGTTTGTGCAAAGAGAAGAGAATAGAGGACGCAAAGAAGCTGTTTGATGAAATGATTGAGAAGAGAGTGGTGGCGAACTGTGTTACTTATAATACGCTGATTGATGGATATTGCAAGGTGGGGAATCTGGACGAGGCATTTAGTGTTCGTGAAAGGATGAAGGCAGAGAATGTGGAGCCAAATCCTGTTACTTTCAATTCATTGCTTAGTGGGCTATGTCGGGCACAGAAGATGGAGGAAGCAAAGAAAGTATTGAAGGAGATGGAACGTTATGGGTTTGTCCCGGATGGATTCACTTACAGCGCACTTTTTGATGGGCATTTGAGGTGCGGTAAGGTGGATGCTTCATTGGCTTTATACGATGAAGTGGCGAAGAAAGGTGTCCAGATCAATGATTATACTTGTTGCATTTTGTTGAATGGGTTGAGCAAGGAAGGAAAAATGGATAAGGCAGAGGAGATTTTGAGGAAATTGACTGAAAAGGGGCTTGTTCCAACTGTAGTGATGTATAACACAATTGTGAATGGGTATTGCCGTACTGGTGAAATGGAGAAAGCCTTTTCAGCCCTTGAACAAATGGAAATTTGTGGGTTGAATCCAAGTTGCATCACATTCAATTCAATAATCAACAAGTTTTGTGAATTGGGTAATATGACTGAGGCTATGGAGTGGGTTAAAAAGATGGCCCAGAAAGGAGCTCCCCCAAATTTGCAGACTTACAACATCCTAATCGATGGGTATGGAAGGAGTTTCCAATTTGAGAATTGTTTCCAACTTCTCTATGAAATGGAAAATAATGGGTTAAAGCCCAATATTGTAAGTTATGGTTCCCTGGTAAATTGTTTATGCAAGGATGGTAAACTTCTTGAAGCTGAAATAACCCTCAGGGATATGGTAGGTAGAGGGGTTTTACCAAATGCACAAATATATAATATGCTTATTGATGGTCATTGCATGGCAGGGAAGTTGAAAGATGCTTTCAGGTATTTTGATGAGATGTTAAGGTATGAAATTGTTCCAACAGTAGTGACATACAATGCACTCATTCATGGGCTCTGTAAAAAGGGTAGGGTAGTGGAAGCTGAAGAATTGAAACTTCAAATTACAAATAAAGGTTTAAAGCCTGATGTTATAACTTACAATTCCCTAATTTCTGGGTATTCTGGCATAGGGAACACTGAGAAGTCTATGGAGTTGTTTGAGAATATGAAGGAGGAGGGCATTAAACCCACCTTAAATACTTTTCATCCTCTAATTTGTGTATGCAACAAGGGTGGACTGGTTTTAATAGAGAAAATGGTTCAAGAAATGTCACAGATGAACTTGACTCCTGATCGACTTGTATATAATGAACTTATTCATTGTTACGCAGAGCATGGAGATGTTCAAAAGACTTTTGCTTTGTACCATGAAATGGTAGATACTGGTATTCAGCCTGACAGAATGACCTACAATAGCTTAATTACCACCCGCTTTGTAGAACGAAAGTTGCAGGAAGTAAAGGATCTTGTTGATGACATGAAGGCTAGAGGATTGGGTCCTAAAGCTGATACTTACAGCATACTGATTAAGGGACATTGCAATCTTTGCAATTTCAGTGGGGCATATGTTTGGTATAGAGAAATGCTTGAGAATGGTTTTCTGCCAGACATTAGTAGCTGTAATGAGCTTGTATCTGGCCTTAGAAAGCAAGGAAGGTTGGAAGAGACCCAGATTATCTACTCAGAAATGAGTATTAAAGGAATTGATGACTGGTGCACAAATGAGGATCTTTCTGCTGTGGCTAAAATGTAGATGGGAGAAATTTTGTATGGTCTAGCTCGTGGCATTAAGAAATGGTATGTAAGTTGAAAACGTTCGACTCTCAGTTCCTCTATGATGCTGGAACAGTTAACCAAATGATGTTTGACACTTTTATGTTGATTCTTGCAGAATGTGTATGTTGAGGACAAGTGCAATAGTTTTCTCATTGAAGGGATAACTAATGGAAGATTTGAAGCGGAATCACTTGTCTATCCGCTGATAGAATTTCAGAAGCCTCTTCTATCTGCTGTAGGTAAAAGCTTTACTTCAACCAACTATAGTTTTAACGCTACCAACTTGTGTGCAGCAAAAGTTAACAATTTGCGTCTTGGTTGATTAATATGAACACATTCTTCATAATTGCTTTAATGAATTTTAAATGCCCCTTTGCCTTTTAAGTACATGTTTAGAAAGATTCATAATAAGGGGCTATTGCTTGGTGCAATGTTGGAAGCTCTTATGCCTGGCATGAGAACAAGGGTTCGACTATGAGGGCATTCATTTTGCTGAAAGGATGTATCTGCCATCTTTTCAGCTCAGCCATCCTATCGCATGGCACTGATCCTGTGTGTTTACATCCGTAGAAATGTTTTAAAAGTGGCCATTGCTTTTAGAAACAGTAAAACTCCAATGGGTGGAAAAGTCTAGATCTACTAGAACCCAAAAATATATTGAGCTGAAGGTAGAATGTGATTAGGTCAGCAAGGTATTTGTGTCCAGTAATTGGATAAACACTTCTATGGAGAGGTCACGTCTGCACCAAACTTGTGTTCTTAGAGGTTTCCAATATTCTAGACTTGAAAAAAGAGAGGATATTAATAAAACGGTTTACGATTTCAACAATAAATTGAATGTAAACTGATTAAATCCAATAATTCTTTACACGTTAAATGCTAGACTACCTCCATGATGTTGTTCCTCTCAAATTATAAGCTAGCTGTGATGATTGATTTCACATCACCATAAATTGCATCTGATTTTATGGTAAATTCACTTAACATTAAAGAGTTGACTTTTTCAAAAAAAAATTTTAAAAAAATGCTTTCAACTGTTATTTTAAGAGTATGAATTTGATTTTAAATTATGAAATAGTAGTTGAATTTCGTTACTATCATATGTTGATTGTGCTATTTTTTTTTATCGAAATTGAAAGTGATTAATTCAACCAAACCAAACCAATCTTTATGGTTGGTTTGATTAGGTATTTCTTCTTGTTTGAATTGGTTCGAATTACAAAATCAATCAAGCTGATATTTATGGTTTAGTTGATATTAAAACTTTCAAACCAAATAAGCTGATCCATGTACACCCCTATCCACTGCACTGTAATTAGGCCCATTGATAACCAAGTGATTTAATGTTTGTCGAACTAATTGATACTGTTTTATTTACTATCCCAAGTCATTTTTGAGTGCTAAAGTTTTTCTGGTTTTAAACCTATTAGTTCTAGGCAACCCAAGAGGGGGAGGTGAATTGGTTCTTAAAAAATTAATAACAAATTTTAAAATTTTTTTGGAAACTTTTTAATATAGCAAACAAATATAGCAAGATAATCAAAGATTAAAACAATGCAAATATTAAAAATGTCAGAGATAGAGAGAATGAACCAGACACCAATTATTTATAGTGGTTCGGCTTCTTCCAAGCTTTCGTCAACTCCTCAAGTCTCCCCTTGAGAATTTTCACTATGTAGAATGCTTCACGGGCGTATTCCAAGCCTTACAATCTCAAAACTTCGTTTGAGAATATCCACACGAATACAAATGTTTACGGGCACATTCAAAGGCCTTACAATAGCAACAAGATGATTATATGTAAACAATTTTCTGTTTTCTTCTAATCACTCTTAAGCTCTTCTTTGATGAGATTTACTCACTCACTCAAAGGACAAAAGCTGACTCACCCTTGAATACAATAAATAATGTGTTTAGATGAGAATCACTCACTCTCCTTACA
>JAULJZ010000009.1:8432063-8455449 GCA_032270985.1 Heliamphora pulchella | reverse complement strand
AAGGAAAATATGGTCAGCTTCAAAGGAAATAAAAATTTTGGAAGCATGACGTTCACTTCAATCAGAGGTACCAATCTTAGCCCTAAGGGCATCCAGATTCTTGTGAAGCATTCCAAGAAATAAAGGGCCAGGGAAACTGAATAACCGTGGGGAAGGACTATAGCCAACTTGAAAACAGCAGTATTAACCCCGTCTTGTTGTGTGTGTGTGGGTGGGTGAGTAGGGGGCTCCAAGTTGAAGACAGCAGTATTAACCCTGTTTTATTTTGCGGGGTTGGGTCTCCAAACTATTGCAGGATAGCCGCAAGACGAGGAAGCCAAGCAGCAAATATTCAAAACCAGGCCTGTTAAAGTATTTTTGCCAAACAATCCTCCCTCATTATCCCTGGTCTTGTCCTTCCGAGGAATAATTGCAGAAGAAATAATAAACCCAACAAGCATATGTATTTTTAAAATAGCTCTTGGGTGCGCATCATAAATGTCATCTTTTCCCCACTGGGAACCACATGCGCCCTTACTATAGCTAGGCATCAGGGCTGTGAAGGTCTGTCTATCTCTCCTCCTCAAATAGCTCGTAGGCACAGATGTCTGTCTAACCAAGAATGTTCAACTACAGCAAGTTTAAGGAATACTCCAAAGTAGGGGTAATTCCCCCAACTCGTAATGAAAGTGTGTGTATCAGAATTCAGAACTCCACCATAGTAAGAGCACGATCAATTGCCTATCTTGAGGTACAGAGAGATCCCGCGTGGTGCCAATGGCAAGCCAGACTTCAACCGCTTCTAGCACAAGGCGGTGACGTTTTAAAATGTTGCTCATCCAAACATTCATGTGAGTCATGGCCACGCTACCCATTTCAAAGGTAATGAAGCATGAAGATAATCTTCGCGTTCAAGGCAAAACCAAGGGATAGATTGAGGATAGATGAACTGCATATTTTTTTATTCTCTTTCTGCAAGGAGGTATAGGCCGGGGGCATCTTCTCGGGGTTTAACTTCCTCTCCAGCTGCCCAAAAGTAATCGTAGTCTCTGAAAGGCCCTCTCTGCTATTCATATGGCAGTGGCAGCTCAGGTGGAGCAGAGCCTTTGTAGTGTATCAAGAGGTGACCTTGCAATATGCTAGAATGCCAAGTGGACGATTGGGTTGTCCTCGACAGCCACTGCAGGCCAACCAACTGAACTATGAGGATTCCTCGCCATTGCAGTTGGAGATAAGCAAAAGAACACTTAAAAAGTACAAAGAAAACAAAGGAAGAAAAAGACTAGGGGAGGAGGCAAAGTAGAGGTCTAGTCAAAGGAAGAAATGAAAATTAAGAGGGCTATTTATAATAGCAGGAAGGTGTAGTACAAACAGTCATTTCAATACATGAAACGCCATCATTGCCAATTGGGGTTCCGATGCATTAAGACTGAAATTTTACCAAGTTTTCTGAACATCATTGCTTATCTCACACAAGGCAGGGTGATGACGTAGCTGTTGATTGGCTAGAGAGCCATTATCTTATTTGGAAGCCTCGGGCTAAGTCCAAAGACTCGATGCGAGTCAATAAATCCTTTTAATCTAAAAATTGTCTTGGTAGCTATTTAATTTATTTAGAATTATTTAAGTTATTTCCATTTCATTAAGATTCTAGTTTATCTTCTAATTAAGGTGTTATTTTTATTTCTTTATTGGTTAGGATTTTGATTCATTTTTAAGGCTATAAATAAGAGGCTCAAATGATATATTAATTAGAGTTGAATTATTAAATAGTTGAGTTCTCAAGATTGTGGCCTTGAGTTAGAGTTTCGACCCTTGTGTGCTATCTGCCACCATTGTCATCCCCTTCACATGCTACATCACAAAGGCGAGTGAAGAATGCAAAATGAAATAGTTTTCCAATGCATGGTACTAACGTGAAACGATGAGCAGTCAATTGTATCTAAGGCATCTTTCAAAAGATGCACGTGCAAGGGAGAAAAATGGAGGTAAATGGTTTTCTTAAGGCACATGGATTTCACGTGATGAGGGTGCAAGAAGGCCTACGACATGTAGAACCATTGCACTAATAGCCTTGGTCTAGGAGGCAGAGGCCACATGTAACTAACTGTTCATTGGAAAATGAGAGCATGGGGCTTGGAGACTAGAAAAGGGTACTGCCACCTAAAAGCCCATACTGCAGTATGATGCCATTAGGTCGCTCCATCAAAAGAGAGGAGCACTACAATGAGCTCGTGCATACCCGTGACCTCATAACAAACCATAACATAATTGATTCTCTTGTCACATGATTGAGATATAAATCATTCTAGAGTGAAGTGAGAACTTCGTGATTCTGTTTCCTATAAATAGGGCAATGTGCATCCATTACATCAAGAAGAATATACATTATAACCCTTCATACTTGACTCTTAGAACTGTTATACATGAGTTCTAAAAATTAGTGTTCTCTCTCTCTCTCTCTCTCTCTCTCTCTAGAGCACTCTAATTCCTATTTGGTGGCGTATATAAACTACTCTTCTGCGATGATGGGGGGCCACTCAATTTTTTAATTTTATTAATTATTGTACTTTATTACATTCAGCCTTCTTATACTATTAGTTTCCTTAGAGTATTAGAATTCTTTATTTATAGAGATTTAGATAAATATCAATTAGGATGTTATCTTATTTCCATTTAATTACGAATTCTAGTTTCCTTTTAATTAGAGTTTGAACCCTATAAATAAAAGACTCGCTTGATGTATTATGGAGAGTTGATTAATAAAAAGCTATTTTTAAGGCTACAACGGTTGTGACCATTTTGTGCAACCTTACTTCCATTTTGTCCCTCCATGTCTTACATCAATTTGGTATAAGAGCTTAGGTTCGAGATGAAGACCATAAAGGACACAAGGCTCAATTTTTAAATTTTATTAATTATTTTATTTTATTATATTCAATTTTCTTATAATATTAGGTTTCTTTATGTATTAGAGATTTAGATAAATATCAATTAAGATATTATTTTATTTCCATTCGATTATGGATTCTAGATTCTTTTTTAATTACAGTTGTTAGCTAATAAACAAGAGGTTCGCTTGATGTATTATAGAGAGTTGATTAATAAAAAGTTGTGTTTAAGGTTATATAGTCTTTGTATTGGGGTTATAACTCTTTTACGCTACCTTTCTTCTATCTCTTGTCTCTTCACGTCCTGCATCACCCTCATCCTTAAATGAACTTACCCACATTTAGTTATTGTTATTCATTCTAATATTCTAGTTTTAGTTACCAAACCCTTAGTTAAAAATCTCAATATGAAATGTGGTAGTTTCAACTTTCGTATATTATAATCATACACATGCAAACCGCTATTGGTTAAAAGTAAATCCTTTGACAAAGATATGCTTATTCCTTTACCAAGATGTACTTCCGATCCGTGAATATGTGAATTGGATCGTGATTCGTGCAACTAAGCATAAGGATTAAGTTACTTAGCTCTCCACAATAAAGTGAAGCCATTCAAAGAATTTAGGACCATGGGTCGAAGTCATATCCTATTATTCAAGAATAATAAAAATAAAACTTCATATTTAATTCAATGCATTTGTAAGTGTGATGATAACAAGTGGATCATAGCTAACTAATTCTAAAATCTAATGACTAGAAAGAAGTGAGAGGATAAAAACATGTTAAGAAAGAAGCCACGTGAAGATGAAACTAACCAGGAACATGACGACCAGAGCACAAATCTGTACCACAATCCAAGAAAACGGCACCTTCTAACATATGATTCTGGATACAGCAACCATAATTGTAAGAGGCTGATAATATTACCATGAACTGGATCAGACAAAATGTAAAATAAATGTGTATAATAGAAAACAGAAGAAGTGGAATCAACCATGACAGCATTTTACTAAAAGTTACTAAAACAAAAACCAGTCAGGCATGTACCCAGTATGCACATCTGGTAATTCAAGTCTACTAACTTCTTATAAAACTCCCTTCACATTTACTTCTCGAGTTAATATAAGCTTTCCTTACAAGTGTCTTACCTAAAAGCAACATCTTATTGTAAATTACAAACAATAGTCATATCCCTACGTCCTTGGACCGAGGTGAAAGAGTGAATGCGAATTAAGTTTATTCCTAGATGAGCATAAATAGGCCAAAACCTAGGAAATTATGACTCGAAAAATGTGACATGGAAGTAATATAAAATCAGCCAAAATATCAATATCAATCATTAAATTTATGGCAACCACACCATATTGAAATAAAAATTTAGAGAATGATCATAAATAAATGAATAGCCTTGAAGAAAACTATCCCAAAAATGCCATGGGTTGTCAGGGCTTAAACCATGGCGTGGTGTGCGGTTGTGGCCGTTGTAGAGCCCAGAGAAGGCCCGCAACATTGCCCATGTGTATGGTAACTCATTCCCAAGACGCACTAACACAGCCCCAATGTGGCCCTTAGGTCGGCCCCAAGCGGCCCAAGGGGCACCTGGCTTGTCGCAGCAAAGCCAAGCCCAGCAACCAACAGTAGCAGCATGCCACCAGCAGTGCCTGGGAGTGCACCTGGCCCAGCACCAAGCACCGCACGCAAAGGCAAGCCCAAACTGGTTATACTCAACTTTAATGTCTCAAACCAAAAACTTCATCTGATCCCCACACAATCTCAGTTGGCTCTGAAATCTTCAGACAACTCACAAGTGGGACTGCTCTACCACGAACAACTCTGCTCTTTGCTTCACGCAACTCCAATGATAATTGGCTAGGGAAAAGAACGGAGTGCGATAAGGGTTTTTGAAAACAAGAATTCTGTCACGCCCCGCCCCCGGGTCACGTGAACCAAACCATACTAACTCGTATTAATGCTCAGACATAAGAAACTTATGAGGAAATAATGGTTTTAAGTTTGAAAATCTCTTTTTAATTAAATTAGGTACTAGTTTCTTAAAACAAGAATAAGTTCGTGTTTGCAGCTTGGCCCGCTCAAGCGGTGAGTGAGAAGAGAACATGGAGATGGTTTATGGCAGTTGACAGCTCGAGCGGCGGTACATTTTTTATTTTTAATGAATTAATTAATTGTCTTGAATTGATTCGAATTGATGGTGTTAATCTCGGAGGATTGATAATATGTGATAAATTCTGTGAAGTATGGTTTGGTTCACGCGACCCGGGGCGGGGCGTGACAAATTCACCCAGGAAAAATGTTCTTGAACAATCAAAAGCATTTGCTCGCCTTCTCAAGGATTGATACAAACTAGGGTTTTTGAATTGGCAAATATTTCTAGAGATGCTAGGGCACCAGGATAAAATACTAGTAATAGTACAACAGAAAAGGTAAATTTCACATACAAGAATTTATATCCACTCAACGCCCTTCAAGCGGCCTCTCTGGACCTGCATTCGTAGAAATCAACAGCACCTGGATCCCTTCAAACGTCAAGCGGATCTCTTTAAACTTATAGAGAATGTCATTGAAGGCTCCACGAGCACTCATCGAGCAGGCTTCAAATGGGACTATTGATTTCTACACTCCAGGCCAGATTTTTGAGCAGTTAAGTTCCAAATGATATACATGACTAAACATGACTAAGCATAAGTTAAATTTAACTTTAACAAACCATGTTCTGGACTAATGCAATATGCTCAAATGCAAGCAAACTTGACGTAAAAGTGAAGCCATGATGGCATAGCCTGACGGAAATCTTCAACCTACATCAAACTTGTACTAACCAACCAACATCACTAGGACAACCCTAACATATACTAATCAACCTATACCACCTTGCCCACGTTTTTCTCCTATAAAATTGCCAACACTTGTTACATTTAACATTGGGAATTAGCCGAGTTCTACAACTACTAAATGGATAGGGGTTGTAGGTCCTTGAATAAATACAATAATTACAGAAAAAATGGTGGTTGATAGCCTGATAACAAAAGAAGGTTACATGGTGGCACTTCTTTTGATAAAATAAATGGCGGTAGGAAAATCAAAATGGATAACAGAGAAACTTTCCTAATATAGAAGTTAAATGGCAGAGAGAGAGAGAGAGAGAGAGAGAGAGAGATGGAGAAAAGTAAATAGTAAAGAAAGAAAAGAGCAAATAGAATAATAATAATAATAACAACAACAACAACAACAACAACAAAGGAAAAGAAAAAGGCAGCAACTGACAAAAGAAACAGAGAAGGAAATAAAGAGAGAGGGAGAGCAGAGAGAAAGAAAGCTCTTATCAATAAATTAGTTTCCATTTCTGGCCAACAATATAAATTTAACACCCATCCCAGTCCAGGGGAAAAAGAGTAAAATAACTAATTAGAATAATCCCAATGGCCCTATGATGCAAATATCAAGCATAGAAAGTAGGGGAAATTCTATAAAAGAGGGGGGAACCAAATTCAAGAGAAAACATTGTCATTTGATAAGATTCTGGATTATATCTCACTTGGGATATTTAGTATTTAAAAGTATATTCTTTTTCTGTGTTTTATTTATTTCTTAGGGATGGTTTTGTATTTTTCACTATGGGCTATAAGTGAGTTTCCAGGTGGAAGGTGAGTTGTTTTCTTGTTAGCAGGCTTAGGTATTTAGTTGGGTCAAATTAAGTGGTTAAGTTAACCCAAAGAATAGCTAAGACACGGTTAAAGCTGGCCGCCAAGTTTGCTTGGCATCCAAGTCCATCAACTATACATGTAACGAATTTAGCCATTTTCTGGGGTAAGTAGCGCATAATAAAAAGAAGAAAAATACATGTTTACAAGGAACATGCCCTTGGGAAAAAAATGTGGAAAACAGACCAAACACCCCACCAAAAGAGAAGAGACAAACCAACCAAAACACCACCATAGCAAAACCCGCTAGGCTAGGATAAAAGAGGAGCAAATGAGAACAGAGAAAGATAAGGAAAAAGCAAATCCCTAACAACAAAATAGGAGAGGATCAGCTGATAGTGATCCAGTTGCAGGCAACATAAAGGTGATAGCAACTGAAGCACAAGTCTCCACTAAACAATAGAAAGAAGACCAGTTGCAGGCAACACGAAGGTGACAGCAACTGAAGCTAAAATCTCCACTAAACATAGAAGGAAGACCAGTTGCAGGTAACACACCCACCCAACTACTATTATTACATGCACTAAAACACCCCAACTTAATGAAACCATCAGGACTACAGCAAGCTGGGCCACCAAACTGGTCCACACCCACCCACCCCCCAACAACCGAAAAAAATCATCAGTTGACAATCAAATTCGGTAAATTCCAAGCTTGTTGGAACCACTTGCAAGAGCCATCCTTGAAAAAATCTCCAGTGGCGTCAACCTAAGCCGAACATTCAGCACGACTTCTGAGATGGTTGCCTTCTCCACACTAGTGACCTTCTCAAAGATCCGTTTGTTTTTTATATTTAACCGCTTTCAATCAATGAACGAATAAAGAACTATTTCATCCTATTTTCTTGATGTATGAAGCATCAGCCTAGGCAGCCATTCTTCTCTTCCATAGGCAACCATTCTTCTCTTCCATTATCTCATTTTCTTTTTAAGTTTTCTCTGCAGTTAGCCCAATATCCAATTAACCGTAAATTGAATCCAAAATTCTTTTCTAACATGTCCCAACCATCAATGATCACCTTTCCTAGCTAAACTTAATGATGGCGTGCAATCCTTAATCAGTTAGCAAGCAAATATCCGCTTTTGAAGACTTGGGTGAAACCCAAAGGGTGAAATGTGGTGGACAAGAGTTCTTTTTAGCGATTGATGCAAAAAGTTTCACTAATGATATGTCTAAAATTGATAAATGTTGGATAACTTGATATACATTGTTGAGTCCATTTCCTAACAGTTTAAACTTTTGAGACAATTGGTGATTTAACATGGTATCAGAGTTTTTGTTCCACGAGATCTTGGGTTCAAGTCTTGTAATAAGTGTTTTCCTGTTATATTTGTTAATGTGCACTATGTGTGTTGATACACCTGTTTAGTTCAGTTTGTTTGTCTCTTCACGTGCAAGACAGGATCGCACGTGAAGGGTGTGTTGAATAGCTTGACACACATTGTTATACCCATTTCCTAACAGTTTAAACTTTTGAAACAATTTGTGACTTAACAAAAAGAAAATGTGTTTGATAAAACAGTCTTTCCATTCATGGG
Organism: Heliamphora pulchella; assembly: GCA_032270985.1. NCBI lineage: Eukaryota > Viridiplantae > Streptophyta > Magnoliopsida > Ericales > Sarraceniaceae > Heliamphora > Heliamphora pulchella. The sequence continues at coordinate 8,447,322 of JAULJZ010000009.1, read as the reverse complement.
AGATGCAACATGTACATAGGGAATAACTTATCCAACTTTGTTGTTATTCTCGTTAACAAATTGATGATGTTTATATTTAATTTTTTGTCTTTCATATTCTTTTAAGGCCGCACATGAATGTGTCATCGTGATATCATACGTATTGAACGTGCCACCACCTACTCTACTCTTTCATTAATGGCCAAACGAAGTACACTCTTACTTGTGCCGAAGAACTGTCAAATTGAAGAATAACTCTTTCTTAGTTCACTGTGTTCCACCTTGAAAGGGTATTTTGGAAAGAGCTCCTAACTCATCAGAGTCTACTCTTTTCAGTGGAGAAGAATTGATGATCCAACCTTTGATTGGTTCGTGAGGAAGTATCCACTTAGAAAGCCTCTTGTGAACCTCAAGGATCCAAGGTATGGAAAAAAATCTTTTTCGTCTAATAAGTGTAAGTGGTAGTTATTTATTTTATCTAATATTTAGTAAGAATTTAATTAATTATGTAATTAGGTTACTTTAAAATTTTCTTTTATTAAGAGTAGTAAGCATATAAATAAGAGGTTGTAGCATTGTAGTACGAATGGTTAGAATTAGATTAACAAAATTAGGCCATATTTGATTATTGTTGTAGACTATAGATTGAATTAGTAAAGATGTGGACCATGGCTATATCATGTTTGATTCAAATCAATTGGGGTCGACTATTAGTCCAAGCTGGACCATGAAACCCACATATTGGGGGATTAGCAAACCCCCATCGAAGCTAGGTTCAACAATCCAGTCCAACTGGATTAAACATCAAAGGGCAACAATGTCCCTATTTGAAAGCCATAATACCCAAAAAAATTGACGAACACTCCAATGCCTCCTTCCTTACCATTTGCTATTACACAATTTTCAATGGTTTAATTTTTTTTTTTAAAAAAAAGAAACTGTTTATGTTCCTGAAAATAGAAAACAGCCAGAATTTTTAAAAAATCAGATTTTCTATGTTCTTGAAAATAGAAAACAAAAACTGCTTTTGTTTTTAAAAAACTAGATTGTTTTCTCTAGTCATCTCTTGTTTGTAGCATAAGAAATTATTTCACCCGTATTTTCATTTTTTTACATTTTACGACTATTTTAAAAAATATATAAGATTTTCACTAAACAATTTAAAAAATCATAAAAACGAAAATGAGTAAAATTTTAATTTTTTAAGTTGTTAGAATATTAACATTTCAAAAATTTATACCAAAAAAAAAAATTAACAGGGCTTTAATTGCACAAGTAAACTGTTGAAGCATTAAGGATAATATTGAAAATTAACGAATATAATCTTATCCCACATTATTCAATCCCACTCAAATCAAACGTGAGTTTGTCTACTCCATTATCTAATTCTACTGAAATCAAATATAGAAAAAACTACTACCACCTCATTACTAGTCTTACCTCATTATCAATCCATACACTAATCCCACCTCATTATTAATCTCACCCAATTTACACCGGTTATCAAACGGAGCCTTAGAGTACATTAAGGTTGTGGCCTTTGTATGCTTAGATTTGTAGCGCTTGTGAGTTGTGTTTCTTCTTCCCTTTTCCTCTTTATCATTCCGCATCAACTAAATTACACCTATTTTTGTGATGATATTAAAACATCATGCATCATTCGCAGAGTTTCACTTGCTATTGAACAGGTGGAATCACAACATCTAAGCTGTAGACTGTCAAGTCGCCTCCTGAGTCCCAACCATGTTATCAATGTAGACATTGACATTTGTGTCCCACTTTTTTGGATGGCTCATAGCTCAAGGCCGTGCTGATCCAATGAGACACCAGTGGCAGTGAGAAAAACTGGGTTATAATCTATGAAACTACGTCTATACTTTCACATACTATAGCTAATGTAGGATACATCTTTCTTTTTCTACCGGGACTCTTTAGATTTACCACTACTTAGCTTTGAATTCACCTATGAAAATCAAATGAAATATTAATTACCCAGCCTCCCTTCCCATGACAACCCGCATGGGCACAGTGGATTTACGCCATAACAAATAGAGGCAAACTAGTTTCCAGGCTTAATTACAGGGATCACCATATATCATTTTGAAATCAAAAGTAGGAAATGAAAATCAAGGAAGAATTGCAAACCATGTGTGAGGCCTCTACCTTAGTAAATGAACCTAAATTAATATCCCTGTTCTTCACTGCATCTATGTAAATACGCAACCCAATGCACGAGGCTCCCGCACCGCAAGGTCGAGAAAGGATAGAATGTACGCAGTCTTACCCCCACATGCAGAGAGGCTGTTTCCATGAATTGAACCCATGATCGCAGGTCGCACTGTAGCAACCTTACCGTTGTGCCTAGGCCTGCCTTTTCGTTGCATCTATGCATGAGACAAATGTGTAAATATTTTCTATTCTGGTTTATATAAGCAGTAAGAGTAAAGGGATCCATATTTCCACTACTGTACCCATAGGTAATGGGTAACCCACGAGAGAGAGGGAGGAAAAAAACCAGTGAAACAACAATAAATTGCTTAGTTTCCATTATTTTAGATACATCGTCACATGACAAGCCTTATATTAATGCTTAGTCAATCAAGTGTAATGGTAGGATTAGGAAAGAAAACAGCACACCAATTACTTGAAAAAACAGCACAACATTATACTTATAAGTAAGATTCCATTAATACACCAAGAAATGATGCAACCTGTAGAAACGTAGTGTCTACGAAAAAGGCAAAACCTCAAACAAGGATAGCATACATCACCCAAAATCGCAACAAAAGAATCTATAGAAATGAGGATTCCAATACCCAAAAAAGTAAAAAGCTCAATAGAGGCTACATTTAACTTTATGATCACGAAGTGTTACTCTTAAAATCCTAGCTGTTCATTCCTCTCTTTCTGAATGCTCCATTTGCAACACAGCAAAGGAGCTGCAGGCTGCAGCCTATACTTTCCTCGAACTTGGCAGTTGGCCCCACATGTGCACCTTGCCAGCTCCATAGGTCTTCAATGAGGATTGCATTACTCGAGCAATCCAAATTAAAACAACGAACCACAGCTCCCTCACAACACCACAGTGCAATAGCAAGTTTTACACTCTCCTCAGCCCGTCTACCACAAAAAACACCAATGGGCTAAGGAAACCCCTCTTCTTCAAATTTCATCATGTAATGACCCAAGTAGACTAATGGTCTAATAACTTGAATAAAAAGCCTAACAATGGAATCCAAAAACTTAAACACAAGTTATTAGTAGTAGTCCCCAAATTTCTTTCTATATCAGACTTATTTTCTATTACTCACCGATGTAAAATGAGATATCATAATAACCCCTACCCAAATAAGCGACGTCCTCTTCGCGTAACCTAAATTCTTCCCCTGGTTGGCGTTGTGGATAGCAATCCATAAGCGTGCACAGAATATACAACCTGGGGCCTCTACCCCTTTTCGAAGCTTCTACTCTTGTATTCACACCGTCATGGAGCCCTTCATGGTACCAGAGTTGGCTCAAATACCATTGTTGCACCGATGCAGTAGTCTGGTTGGTTCTTATTGTGCCTGTCGTTGTTTTGGGAAAATCTCTCTTCATGCGTCTCATCTGGCTATAACTATAGCATACTCCCGTCCCTTGGCGACATTCACCCTAATGTTTCTTATGGCATGTGGGACATTCAGGTTTAACTTCATCATTGCGCTAGTTATCAAGAGCTCAGCTCCTTTGCTGGTTGTTCTTGTATATTGTTTCATAAACGGATGCCCATACGTTTATCTTGAATCTAATCCCGGTCCTCGCTTCTAGGCTTGATAAACTCTTGAACATCAGTGCTTGTCTACTACCACTACGTAGGTCAAAAGTCAAATAAGCTAACCATCTTGCCAAGTTCAAGCCTTAGCCTTTCCTCAAACCTCCTTCCTTGTAGATTTTTAGTAGCTACCATGTGTGGTGCATACCTGGCCAAATCAGTAAACTTGGCCTCATACTCGGCCAGTGACATTCCTCCTTGTCTTAACCGTCCAAACTTCATCCATTTGTTGTTCTAGATAGATTGCAGAAAGTATTTCTCGTTTAGCAGTTCCAAGAATCTAGCCCATCCCATCCCAGTCTCAGAGTTCTTCTTCTATAACCACAAATGATATGCTTCCCTTCAAAGGTATATGTGGCCAAGGTGACCTTGTGTGTGTCAAGACAACTCACTACATCGAAGATTTTCTCCATACTAAGTATATGTGTTTCTGCATTTATGGGGTTGATTCCTCTTTCAAACTTCATCGGTTTCATCTTTTGAAACTCCTGAATGCACAGATCTCCCAATTGTAATGGTCCTAGATCTACCGAGTATGGTTTCCTTGCGGTAAAGGTTGAGCTTGATCGAGCGCACTTGTTAGTGGTTTGCGTTCGGTGGGAGCAAATTGTTGGCTCTTATCAAATATTCTCTTATTTGTTGATTCAAGTTTCAGATTCCCTGATTAGTTCCACTACCAACCTCTCTAGTCAGTCGATCCGATTCTCCAAGTCGTGGCTTCCCACGTTCCTTCGTGTGTAAATTATAGTTCCTGCCAAGGCATAATTTATAAGTTTTCAAGGTTGACTTTTAGTGAATTCTAGAACGACACATAAGGAAATATTAACTAATATCCGATTCTTATATTAATAAAGGTTACTTTTGTTACAAAATTTGTGCACCATGCATGGCTGCACAGCATATCTAACATCAAACAGGAAAACATTACATAACGTAGCAAAACACACTAATCAGTCCCTAAGCATTCCACGATTAGGTTCAAAATACAATCTTGGTACTACGTCCTAGATCTAATACTTGGAATGATTAACAGTTGACTCAGAGTAAGACTCCTAGTCTCCATTTCAAAGTTCACAGGATCATTTTCGGCATCCATATGAGGGTTATTTGGGTCCCAAATCCCGACAGACTCTTGTGGTACAAGTACAGGTTCTAGCACAATCCACTGAGGAGGTATCATGGCGAGTGGCTCAACAACTATTGGCTAAGGCACCTTTGCTGGATCTGCTCGTATCATCTCAATAATCTCTTCAAACTCATCATCCCGCACAAGATGTAAACCTTTCTTTGCGGCCCCCGGGTGAGCCTCCAATTGCAAACGTGTCTCAACTCATCGTTCAATTCTGGTGATGTACAGCTTCCTCCTCAGTACAGCGTGCGCTTCTTTGTTCCCTATTCAACAAGCCACGTGGATGAATGCATCTTCAAATCAGCTTGGCTACCATGGAACTAGCACGGTAGACGTAACATGGCGCCCTCCTACACTCTCGTAGCTATTCGTTCCCGCCATAGTCCTATCATAACATATTTTTACGGCTTGATCAATTTTATTAAAACCATGTAACAAACACATGCAATCTTTTTACCCGTTATGCAAGTCTAAAATTATAGCTCCAGATTTCGCTTAGGTACCTTAAAGAATTTGGCTTTGATACCAAGCATGTCATGACCCAAGTGGACAACTTGCTCAATAACTTGAATAAAAAGCCTAACATCGCGGACCAAAAGTTTAAGCACAAGTTTTTAGTCGTAGCCAACAAGTTTCTTTATATATCGGATTCATTTTCTATTTTTCTTTATATATCATACTCATTTTCTATTTCTTACTGATGTGGAATGGGATATCACATTTCAACAGGAGGGATGGAGTCCAAATCTATTTATCAAACAGAAGGCAAAATTAAAAGGACGCTACACGCACCCACACCTTCCAACATAGAAGTCTTTGAACTGCCGCCTAAGCATCATAAACAAACCTCATGCTGAAAGTACCAAAATGAACAATCATACTTATTGATATAAAGTTCACTTGATAACCCATATAAGGTCAGCAATCACTTATTCTATTTTCACAAAGATAAAATTATGTGCACAATCACCTATTCCTTTTTCACAAAGATAAAATCATGTTTTTTGCTTAGGCATGCCTTTTAAAAGGGAAGGAAGAGAGGAAGGAGAAAAAAACAACTAAACAAAACAGGCAAATGCTTTTACAAGCCTAGAGTCCTTTCCCCAAAGTCAAAGTTTTCCTAGTTTGTTGAATTTATCGCTTAAATTCATTGGCCGTTGTTTATTCTTTATATTCCACCCAGCAAGAAAAAAGTTCAAAAAATATTTTGATATTCTAATTTTGTTTTCTTAATACGTAAAAGGCTAAGTTGTGCGAGAAGAAAGTAATAAATAATAATTGTAGAACCTAAAATCTGGAGGGTAAACAACAAGCTAGCCTTCTCTTCCAAGTGTGTCTAGCAGATTAGACACGTGGAAACTCTATAATTATAGTTTCAAAGAGTGGTCGTTGTAGTTACGTAACGCCGTTACGCAACAATTTCAGTGGCCTTTGATATGCTTTACGGCTGATTTTTCATGGTGACAGAAATCCACTTGTGTAATGGCTGTAACGACCACTACAGCTACCATAACGAACTTTTGGGCGTGAAAATGTTGAATTTGATTCTGACCAACATAGACCCCACTTCTTCCATTCTCTTCACCACACAAGCAATCCATAGCAGCCGAAACTAGGAGTGCACAAGAGACCCGAAAAACCCGAAAACCGAACTAATCCGACCTCTATGAGTTGAGTTGATTCAGTTTTTACAAGTAATTGGTTTGGTCCTAGGTCCCAAAAAAGGTAAATCAATACTATTGGTTCGGTTCCTGAGTTAGTCTAGGATTAACCCGAACTAACCTGAGAACCGAACCATATAGATCCAATTAATGTATATATATATATACATATATATATATATACAAATATAAAAGAAATAAAAAAAATATTAACCATTAAATTATATATATAATTATTGTGAGATTCATATAGAAAAAATAAAAAACTTTTTAACTTTACAAAGTAGAGAAAAGGAGTTATTAGATTAGATAATTACTATTAATTGTTATTTATTTGTTATATGTCATTTATTTTTATGAATTTCTTTATTAGATATTTGTCATTACTTTCACTAAATAAATTATAAAATAATTATTTAAACTTTTATTTCATACTTTTATTATACTGTATGAGTATTAGCTTTTTTTTTTATTCATTTCAAACTTTTAAAACTTATACATAGTAATTTTTTTCATGAGCGCAAAGTAATTTTTAAAATTCATGGAATCGTGGTTCCAAACCGAACCAATTCAATTTTTATTGGTTTGATTCTACAACATGATTAGATTGGTTCTGGGTTCAAAAAATTTGAACCGATAAAAATTGGTTCGATTATAAATTTAGTACGGAACCGAACTAAACCAACCCATGTGCACCTCTAGCCGAAACTATTTCTATACCCAGGTGAAGGGTGAAGCTTTATTTGTGAGATTTGTCCCAAGATTTCTGTAATTTCAACAATCGATAAGTTCTATCTCTTCCTTTTCAACTTCTGACATGTAACGTAGAGCATTCTTCTTTCATTTTTTGATTATTTCTTCAAGATTTATGTTTGTTAATAGCCAAGAATTGTGGATTTGAATGTATAGACAATGATTTGCAAGATTTACATGAAGAATTTTCAAATTTATGCATTTGATTTTGAGATTTTATACAATCGGCAAACGATAAAACACATAGAGTTCTGAAAATGAAAGAATTATCTTTTCATTCTAAAAATTATCTTTAGCATGAATAGACATTGATTTGCTATTTTTGCATGATTTGGATAACATTTGAAATTTTTCCAGACATCATTTTTGAAAATGAAAATTTTTCTTAAATTTGTTCAAGATCCATGCAAACTAAGTCTTAAATCTTTAGATCTTGATTATTATAGATTCAGTTTGTATATTCGATGTTAAAACTACATTTTTTATTATTGTGCAGCATACCAAAAATATTTATTTTTAAAAAAAAATCTTCAAGATCTTTGCAAAGTAAGATTAAAATGTTTATATATTGAGTATTTTATCTAACGTTTAAAATCTCTAATCCTATTGTAAAAATTTAATGTCACTTAAGTCGTGCATTTATAAATTTATAACCTATAATTTTATAAATTAATAAATAAAATATTTAAAAAATTGTTTCTTACCGAGTTAAAACTAATATAAAAACTAGAACATATGTTGAATCACATATTTTAAACAAAATTTACCTAAAAAACATTTTAAACTCCAATAAATAGAATCTGGAAATAAAAACACGTGCATGAGTTAAGTTTTATTGAGTTAACCAAAAATTTGAAAAAATATATGCATGGCTCTTGTTATCCCTCCCGTTACCCTACAACCGTTACGCCCCAATATTGCATCATCGCTACCACTACCGTTACGGCAACCACTACCCACTATTGAAAACCATGAAAATAATGGGTGTCTATTGTCGTAAACATCATTATAGTATCATGGATCCATGTAATATTCAAATCACATGTAACAAGCTTGTAGGGGCATTAAGATAACGGTAAAAAATGCTAAATTGAAAGCTTATAATGATTTTTATACTAGATTATATAGTAAAGAGGGAGAAAAGAACATCTATAAACTTGCTAAATGGAGAGAAAAGAGAATAAGAAATCTTACTAAAATTAAATGTATAAAAAGCGAGGACTCAAGGGTTTTGGTGAATGATGAGAAGATCAAGGAAAGATGAAAAACATATTTTAAGAAATTATTAAACGAAAAACATGTAGAAAGATTCGAAGGAGACCAATCTGATAACTCGGATAAAAACAGAGATTATAAATTCTATTGCAGAATAAGAAAGTTTAAAATAGAAAGTACAATGAAGATAATGCAATCAAATAAAACTTTAGGACCATATGGTATCTTTGTGGAGGTATGAAAATGCCTAAACGAAGTGAGAGTTTTTATTTAACAAATTATTTAATAAAATCATAATGACTAGAAAAATACTTGAAGATTGGAGAAAGAATATTCTAGTACTTATATACAAAAATAAAAAATGTATTCAAAATTGTAACAACTATAGAAGTATTAAGTTAATAAGTCATGCGACAAAGCTGTGGAAAAGAGTGATTGAACATCGTCTACGGTTAAAAATAACGATGTCACAGAATCAATTTGGTTTTATACCTAGTAGATTCACTATAAAAACAATCCACCTAAAGATTAGTAAAGAAGTATAGAGAAAGAAAAGAGTCTTATACCCTTTATAAACTTGGGAAAAACATACGATATAATTCCTAGAGATGTCATATGGTGCGCAATGGAGAGAAAAGGAGTGACGAAGGGAAACATTAATGTGATAAGAGACATGAATGATGGAGCTGCCACGATAATTAGATCGCCCGCAGGAGAACAAATAAATTTCCCATTATATTAAGATTACATTAAGGATTGGCTTTGAATTCTTATCTCTTTACTTTAGTTATGGATAAAGTGACTAGACATATTTAGGATAATGTTCCATGGTGTATATTGTTCATTTATGATACTGTCTTAGTGGATGAAATTAAAAGTTGAATTAACATTAAGTTAGAAATGTGAAGAGAAATTTTAGAATCAAAAGAGTTTCAAATAGATAGGAATAAAACTGAATATATGGAATATAATTTTAACAGTAATAAGAGTATTAATAGTGAATAAGTAAAAATTCAAAACCAAGATGTACCTAAGAGTAAATATTTTCAATATGGAGATATTACAAATGATGCAACCTACATAATCAAAATTGGTTGGCTCAAGTGGAAGAGTGCCTCCAGGTCCTATGCGATCGGCAGATACCTACGAGATTAAAATAAAAATATTATAAAACAGCTATTAAACCAGCAATTCTATATGAAACAGAATAGCTGCAAAGAAAGAACACATAAATAAGATGAGTGTTGCTGGAATGAGAATGTTAAGGTTGATGTGTGGTCACACTATAAAAGATAAAATTGTAAACGAAAAGATTTGTGGAATAGTAGAAGTTGCACTAATTGAGGATAAGTTAATAGAACATAGATCAAGGTGATTTGAGCACATACAACGTAGACCAGCTAATGTAGTAATAAAGAAAAGTAACAAGATCATGGATAATAGAAATGCTAGGTAAAGGTAGACCTAAATTGACACGGAATTGTGTATTAAGAAAATATATGAATTATTGAAACCAACTCAAGATATGGCCCGTAACAAAAGAGCATAGCGTAAAAGAATTCATGTAACTAACCCCAATTGATTAAGACAAAAGCTAAGTTTGGTTTGGTTTATGGCAATTTGGGACTGGCCAGTCCCAACATGTAGAAGCCCAAATTGTGAGAATTAATTATTGCATAAATGAACTGGCAACAAAGGCTATTCAGAAGAACCCAAATTGCTGAGGTTTTGAATAATGCTTAAAGCATTCTACAAGGGCAACCTGCCCAGTTTATATTGGAGAAGCATGTCAAGAACCAATTGCGGCAGAAGATCAACTCAGAAGAATAAGCAAGAATAGTTGTTACAAAATTTGGTATAACCCAATGCAATGAGGAAGCTACTTCATACCAAAGGGAATGTTAATTCACTGTTAGCAACCAGAAAAGATCTTCCGGATCCAACTGCACCCTCCCCATACCCACGAACACTACCAAGACCCCCAATGGCAAATGCTTGATAAGGAGCTATGTCCCCTACAATGGAACCACCTGTCAAGCTGGCAAAAATAAATATATAAAATACGCGTGTAGGATATAGAAAGACAAAAAACATTTACTCAGATCATTTACTAAGTACAGAAAGAATGTTGGAATATTAATTGAGAGAGACAAGGCTTAGTTTGGTATATTGAAATGTAGTTAAAGCTCAATGTTTCATAACAGGGTTTCATGAAATCAAGCAGAAGTGGTTGGCGATCAACCTTCAGAAGCATTTCCCCCAATATCTAACTTGCGCTTCTTGTTTTTAGCAGATTCATCAAAAAAATATATTAAGTTGTTTAGTTTGATACAGATTCCTATTTTGAGAATAATAACATCTTCCATTTTAGTTGTGCTTCTCATGGCATAAACCTTCTATTTTTTCTTTTACTATTACACTTCCAAGATTACAGCTACTTTAAGTTAGTTAGAAGGTTTTCCCAAAAAAATACTAGAGAGTGTTTTGAATGCTGCCTCAACTCACTTTCTCAGTGATTCTTCTCATGCTCCTCAGCTTCTGTATGTTTGTTATTCACTTAACCAAAAACTTCCTGTTTCCTGGATTCCTAATGTTTTTAGAGCTCCACTTTCATTCCATGCTTTACAATATCTATGTTGTAACAAGGTTGATCCCAAGAGGAACCACTGAAAAGAGAATGCCTCACCTTGTCAAGAGGAATGCTGGCCCAATTCTAACTCCCTTTGATGCAACAAACTTGAACCGGTTGAAGATCAGCCACTTAGATAGAACAGGAATTCCTTGCTCGATTTGCAAACTAAACTGCATAATGAGACAAATTTAAAGTCAAAGAAATACAACATAATCAGCACTTTTCAGGTTATGTATCACGCTGGCAATAATAATATTTGGTTTCAGCTTGGTAAGAAAAGATATATTACTTTATTGAAACTATGATCATTTGCCTTTGCGAATTGAGACTCCTGCTTCAAAATGACCATACTGTCCTGATAATTGCCACTGTACAAAAAACATGTTAAACACAAGTTTCAGAATCAATCTGCCAGCTTATTTGAAAACTGGATCGTTAAAAGTCCCGACTACCTGCAGGTCACTGGAAACCCATCCATATCTCTGCTTATTGAGCGGCCATAATCATTAATAGGACGGACATGCTGCGTGTGAAAAATTATTAGAAGTCTCTTCTAACTCAAATTGCTAACCCAAGTCTGGACCTAAAACATGTAAACAAATGCTCTTCCGAAAAATGTATCACCACATCCAGACCTCAAACTTTATACTGGTTTTGCTGCTCCAATGGGAACTTGCAGGTTCGTTCAGATCTAGCCCTACAGAGAAGCGACACAGATTTACACCTCCACTCCCTGAACGGGAGAAGTTGTCAACAGGCAGACCATGGACCCCAATTTCGGGAGAAATTGAGTGCTGGAGAGCAAATTTAATAAAATTAGATGACTAAAGTGCCACAAATATTGTATTTTATTTTTTATAAGTAATACGAAGTGCCACAAATATCTTCTCCAAATAAATGCTTTCTCTGCATTTTCTGAATTCAATTTTCAAAATTAACTTGAATTGAACCAGAAAGGTCTTATTAAGCCCAATTCAGATGGATTTACAAAATGGAGGCTTCCATATTCAAGTAACGTATAATAACCTTAAATTTCGGAAAATGAAAATACTTCCACGAAAATCAAACTTGTATTCATTCTCAGTTGAGTTTTCTGTATCCACAACTAAAAGGTCCTATTTGTCCAATTTTGAGCAAAATCCAGATAATGGAGATGGTCATTCTACAGGGAAAAACAAGCCATCCAAATTGTTTATTCAACTTCCCAGTAGAGGTTCCATAGTTGAGGTTGAATTGATCCCAGAGGTCATGTCAATCCCATTTCTATTGAAATTCTCAACTTACCAGCCTCCATTTTTCTAAGTTGTAGTGAAAATAGTTTTAGAATACAAGATAGAAACCTGAACAACAAAAGACTGTTGAGGAAGCCATTCAGGCCTTGGCTTCCTATAAGCTATTAGGACATTCGAATCGCAGAGTCCCTTATCCCACAATACATCAAGCTTCTCGCTCCTACCAAATAAATTGGGGTGTTTTATGTAAAGACTGCAACATATGCACACAAAAAAATAAAAATAAAAAAAAAGTCAATCATTACAACATACCCAACTAGACAACTACGGCAAGGAATCAACTGTCCCGAAAATTATGTGTCCCTTTATCTCAGTGCATTAAAAACCGCATAATATGTCTCAAGATTTCTATGTCTCAAGATTCTCATATGATCCAATGGTCTTCAATGCAAATAGGATAGGAGGACATTTATGATTCAACAGCCTTCTATGCATTGGAACATTCAGCATGTTTGGTTATTAATAAGAGAAAATAAATGAAATGATTATGTTTTCTCTCCTTTTTGTTTGGATTAATAAGAGAGAAGAAAATGATTTCTCACCATTCTTGTTTGGATAGATTTCATAAAAAATAAAAAATAAAAAGCAGTACTAGTTATTTTACAAAAATGATCTTTTTCTTGTCATTACTTTTTTATTTCTTTTATTTTTAGACGGACAATTTCGGTAATATAAAAAGTACCTAATCAGGTAGAATCTTTTGTGAAAATCTCTCTCCAATTTGGAGAGATTTAAAAAGAGGAGTTTGAGGGATAAGTCTTTCTCCCCATTTCTTTCAATTCTCTCCATTTCTTCTTTTTAGTAAAACAAACAAGTGATTAGGGGGGAAAGAATTACATTTCTTTTCTCTCCAAATAACTCAAACCAAACGGAATGTAGGGAAATGTAATTTTCGGGACAGAAGATCTCTGCTCGGCAACTACATATCTAGACAAAAATATAAAAAATTCTGAGCATGAAAAACCGAGCACCCATGTCGAAATGGATAACAAATAGAGGAAATCACACAACCCTACCTTCCAACAATTAGTGAAAGTGGACTTCCAGAGTTCCTGTTTCAGAAAAAGAGACAGAGAATTGTAGATAGATAGATAGAGAGAGAGAGAGAGAGAACAAAGCGAAGATATGAAGCAAGAGGGAGAAGACGAAGCAGAGAAGGAGAAACCTGAAAGGGGAAAGCATCAAAGCAGCGCATAGCTTGTGGGTAAAATCAACATTGAAGTCTATCTTGGCTGTACAAAAGCAATAACCCATAACTATCACCAAAATCAATCGCTGAAGAACTGATAAATCACTGAAAATGTTACTAAAATCGGCACAGAATATGTGGAATGTGGGTGTGAATACTTGTGGGTTTTGTTCGAAAATGCAAGAACTGACCTTTGCCGGCATGGATACTCTTCTGAGCCCCCATCCCATTACTGGTTCCACCATTCAAATGGAACCATCAATCACGCAGAAGAAGAAATAGAGACGAGAAAGAGTGGAAGAGAGACGGAATGTAGACGGGAATGTTTGTGCTTTGCGTGCGAGTGATGTTTGGCAGCTGTAAGCCTGTTCTTGGGGTAATTCTAATTCCACCTTTGCCGCACATAAAATTAATTTTTTTTTTATATAATAATTATGTTCTTTTTAAGAAGGAGAGAAAAAATGGATGAAAGGTTAGTCAAGGAAGAAAAAGTCTACCTTTTGAGAAATTTTATTCATCTCTAAAATTGGAAGAAAGTGGAAGAAAAAGTGAAGTGATAAATATAATTAATTTTTATAATATTAATTAAAAAAATTTTAATTTATATATGTATAATAATTTGTTATCTATACAAATTAGACTATTTATAAAATTATAATTCTTTCCTTCATAAAACACTATCGTAACACACACACACATATATATTTATATATATATATATATATATCAAGAATTCGTAGAAAGTATTCTTTTCGAATTCATTTTTTTATGTAAATCAATTCAAAAGTTTAAATTAAGGGATTTATTTTGAATTCATTCTTTTATGTAAATCAATTCAAATGTATAAATTAAGGGATCTACTTAAAGGTGGTGTGAAAGTCAAATGTGTGCTTTGCTTCCCACATGCTTATCATTATTTTTTTTAATTAATTTGTGTATAAATTCAATGTATCTATCTATTATATTATAACTATTATTTTTTTGAGCTTAAAAGTTTCAATTTAATTTTTTAATTTTTTTAAATTTTTTAATTTAACAATAACACAGTCATGTTATGATTAGTTAACATTAATCATTTTTTAGTTTAAACATTGTTAGAGATCCATTAATTTTGAAATAGTTTATTAATTTGCCTTAAAAAGAATGGTGAATATTCAGTTATTTTAAAAAATGTCCCTCAAACTTGCATTAAAGAATAGAAGTACATTTGGTACAATAGAAAATAAATAATTTTTATAGATTGTTTCATAAGAATATCTATAAATTATTTGGAAAATACTCACTAATCTAAAAATAATACATTAATTTCATAAATTAACGTGATTAATTTGTTAGACATTTTTAATTTAAAAATGATGAGTAAATATTAAGAATTATAATTTTATGCAAAAAAACGTAAAAAGTTCCCGTAGTGCCCGAATTGAACAATTTTGTAAATAATACACTAATTTCATAAGTTAACATTATTAATTTGTTATACGTTCTTAATTTAAAAATGATGAATAAATGTTAATAATGATTATTTATTTATTTTTTAATGCACATCTAATTAGTTTTTCTTAAATTGAGAAATAATTGTCTATACTATATATTATTAC
>JAULJZ010000009.1:8400067-8431963 GCA_032270985.1 Heliamphora pulchella | reverse complement strand
TAATAAATAAATAAATAAAAATTATAATTTTAAAAAATATTGTTAAACAAATGTTACTCAATCACTTAGTTACAGGTGTCAGATGAATCTAAATTTTTATCTGTATAACAAACTCGACGAGTTCTACATAATGAACGGATTGGATCATAAAAATTTATTCAAAAAACACGTCAAACAAGGCAGAACTAAGCGAAAATTTAATAATTGAACTAATTTGATGCAAAAACCTAAACCAGAGAGAAGGTTAATGATATTTCAGAAACCACAGGGGTGGTGGTTGATATTTTACTAAATCTCATGAGAGATCACTGTAATTTACCCTAAATTAAAACATATTACAAATTCAAAGTAAAAGAAATTATTGAAGTATTATGCGTCATCCGTGTATAAATATTTATAAAAAAAAATTAAACTTAAATTATTGTATATACATGGACAATTCTTCTTAAAAAATATAAATGGGTTGACTTTGCCCAATTTACTTATTGCACAATTTCTGTTTGAAATTAATAAAATGTGTTGGCTTTTAACATTTATTCAACATTGTTACTGGTATTTCTTAATACTTTTATCTTTTATCATTTTTAATTAATAACTGTGCTATAAATTATTAAATAATTTGTTATTATTATTGTTATTTTTATAATATTTTTTATAATGAAATGATTAACCATAAAATTACTCTAAATGAATAAATATATCAAAGAAATACATTAACTTCTGTCACTAATTAATGTGGATTTATTAAATGAAAAACAATTAAAAGTCAAATTAACAAATTAATGAAAAGTCAGCTGAACTTAATAAATTTAAAAAGCCACTTTATTATAGGGGATATCAATAATTCTCATCACTTTTTTTTTCTCCCTGTATCTCATCTTATTCCTTTTTCTCCCATAGTATAACTAATTTTCTTAAGAATAATGTTCCACCCCTAAAACTAAATAATTTCTACAATAAAAAATCTTCATATAAACAACCAGAAAAAATATGGCCTTCAAGCCTTACAATTATATGTGCATTAAATACAACATAAATCTCGAAACCTCCAAATAAAATTTAACATTACATAAATCAAATATCTAGAAAATAAAATCACCCGACACTCCATGGCGTCAAACTATGGAATCTCATTCAATACCTGAAATGGGTGTTAAACAAATACCGTAAACCAAAACTCAATAGGATATGACTACAAAAAAAAAAAACATAATATGTAAAAACAAAAGTTTTAAACTATGAAGAGAAGATATAAGAAAATTTCCCTACCAAACTATTAAAGTTCAAAAGAATACACTTTTTCGTGATTTGTACACAATCCAAATAAACGTTCACCCTTCTTTCCGATCCTCAATAAGTTTTACAACCTATACATTCACAATTCTTACTTCCCAGACTTATCAAAACCCACGACACCACTCAAACCGATATCCCATATGATCAAAATGACACATAGGCTAATCACTCGGTAAGTACACGCTCACTGGTACTAATTCAAAACACATTACTCATCACGAGGTAACGTATACATATAATCCATAGGTTTACATACACGCTTCTCATGCTCGACTCATTATTCAATAACTAGTGGATCCTAATCAAGCCCATTCATTAACAATTTAATTTGACATTATCTACACAATAACCCATACATATTTCTCATGATTTACCAACACAACCATTAACAAATAATAACGCATAGGCACAACACCTATTATCACATGCATTGCCACCTTCTCGGGAACACATTCCAAAGGAATTGGGTAACTATACCACGTTTTCAGGAACACCATTCGAAGGAACCGAGCACCTATACCACGTTTTTGGGGATTAGCCAAGGGAAACAGGCACCCATCTTGCGCAAGTTTTCGATCTTTCACCGTGGAGGAATGTAAGTCCAAATTAATTCCAAATTAATTCCATAACCATTCCAATATATAATGACAACATATTATGAATAATATCAGTCCCTCAACCATTACTATGATTTTCACCTAAACACCTCATGCATACGCTACATGATCAACAATTCAATTATCATAATAATCAACAATAACATTGATCCCTCGACCCTCACTCTGGTCTTCACCTTAAATATCTCGTGTATTCACTACACGGCAATTCGTCCAAATCACAACAAATAATGAAATTTTTTATAAATGTCATACTTAACATAATTTTGTATAGAGAATTTCAATTTGATCATAAATTTTTTAATTATTTAAAAAAATAACATTTTTCAAGGATTTAATCCAATACCAACACTCAAGTTTTATTCAAATTCAATGTGGAGCTCCAATTTAGTTCCAAACATAGGTTTATTCCTTCATAGCGAAAACAAATGAGATTTCAAGAAAAACTCCTCATCACATAAATTCCCATCAAACCAATTTTCATACCCAAACCAGCCTTCAAACGAGCCACAACCCTTTAAATCATTCTTTATAACAAAAAAAAAAAAAACTAAGTTACCCCAGACTATCACCGTATCACATTGTTATGCCTCAAAAACTGAGACGTGATATCCCAATAGAAGAAAGATAGAGAAAGATTCAGAAGGAAAGAATGATCATCGACGATCAAGGTCAAACGACGTCATCCCGGGGTCCAAAAGCTCAGCACCATGAGGTCCACGAGTATTAGTTCATATACATAGCCCAAAGGGTGAGGAATCGACAAAAAAAAGAATCAAGGTTAATAAAAATAAAATTTTTCATGAGATCCGGTCAAAATATGTGAAAAACGGTTAAGGAATACAAGCATACTCTCACCATTCTGGCCATAACTCTTCCTACAAAAATAATTTTGATATGAAGTTAGAACCATTGGAAAGAAGACGTTCGAGACTTCAATTTGAGAACAAGAATGACCCAATTCGGAGTTCAGATGGTGAAGATACACGGATTTAAAGAAAATATTTTTAATTAGAAAAAAAGACCGCTTGATAAACAGCTAGAGTGGTCTGTTGGACGGTTTGGCCTGCAACAAGAAGCCAAGACCAACCCATGACCACCCGATAAATCACTCGAGCAGTCTTTCGAGCTGTCCTGCACCAAAATTGATTTTTTTGCTAGATTTTGAAGCCAATACCCATCTAAACTCATTTTCATACAAAGAGAAGGTACTAAAAACTTGAAAAAATATAGGATTTGATTGGAAAGAAATCCAAAGCCTTTAAGTATAAGAATTTTCTAAAATTAATTACCCATCACACTCCCAATATATACACCCAAACTCATAATTCATTAAACTCACCCAAATGAAGTCATGATTTTCAATTCCCACAAGAACTCAACACATAACAACGTGTACCACTCTAATTAAATCAATTAAACCTTCAATTTCTCATTTTAACTCAATTACACATCGAACCCAAATCTCATCTTTCTTCCCATAACTAGGGTTTTTAAAATTTAATTAAGATTCAACATAAATAAACACCTTATTTCTCATAACTCATATGATTTTTCAAAATATCACCAAACTCCATTCAAATACTACTTTCAAGTCCATAGATCTAGAGTTTTTGTAAATAAAAAGGAGTTTCATCCCATTTTTCATAAGAGAAATTAATCACATATCTAAGTAATTTATTCAAGATTAACCGAAATCTAACCTTTTGGGTTAAAAACCTAAAGCTTTAACTAAACTTGACACCCGCGGGAGCACTCAAGCTCCCCAAAACAAAATTTCACTCGATTAAAAACATTGCCCTCATCAAGTAGATCGGTTCTCTATCTCTAAGGTGATGCCAAAATTTAAGCTGAAAGCAACAAAAAATGGGTAAGAAGCTTAAGAGCTTGGATCTTCATCGATAAAGTTAGAGAAAACAAAGAGATTAGGGAGGGAGAGAGAGAAAGAGGGAGGGAGGTAAGGAAGACTTGTCTTCCAACAAGCTTTTTTTTTTGGAAGCAAAAGGGGGTGTGGGGCACGCTCCTCACCCATGTGCACAAAATCAAAAAATAAATCTATATGTATTTTAACTCACATATATATATAAAAAAATTAAAATTAATATTTTTTTAAAGTTTTCATTAGTTCAAAATTAATTTTTCAAAAATTATCGAATTTTAAAATTATCCCCAATTTAAAACTTGCAGATCTCTACGCACACCGGCAGATCCACCCAAAATTCAAACGTGAGTCACCGAGCCCACTGGTCCTTACCCATATGTTAATCTACATATGTTTAGCAATTTATAATTAATCAAAATTAATTAATACCCATCTTATTATTTGTTAAATTAAAAATGAACCGGGTCTCACAAATAATTACACAATCAAACATCTACACCACTAGTATGAGAGAATGGCTAAATATATTATGTTCTCCAACTATAGTATATTTTACATTTTATGAGATTTGTCATTACATAAAATTTTCCCCACTACTTTCATTCAAAATGAAAAAATGCACGTAAATTATACAATTTAATTGAGTCAATCAAATATATATATTTAAAAAAGTAATATGGTCAGTCAATCATACCCTAAAGATTATTAATTATTTATGAGGGAAGGATAAAAAGAGAGGTAGCTTGTCATCTTCTTTACTTGACTAAAAAATCATCACCACCAACACAATAACAAGAAAACATGAGCATGTCCTCTTTGTTGACATGAGCATGTCCTCTTTGTTGATTTTCACATATAAAATGAAGGCTAAGCAGCCTAGTTCTTGGCATTAATTTGTTTTCAAAAATCTTGTTATATATACATGCATGCATGTACAGTTCTAAAATGAAAATCCTTACTAGGTTGTGCCTCCTTTTGCTGCTGCTGGTGGTCTCCTCCTTGAAATGTGCCGACGGGAAGATCCGTGTCCATGTGATCAACCGGCTCGGAGATGTGAGGCGCGTGGAAGTGCACTGCCGGTCGAAGGATGACGATCTTGGGTGTCAGACGTTGGAGGACGGCTGCGAAACAACGTGGAGCTTCTCGGTGAACTTTTGGGGCACGACGTTGTTTTATTGTGATGTCGAGTGGGGGGGCTCCGGATGGAAGCACTTCGATGCTTATGACGCTGACCGGGACCATCGGCGATGTCAGTCGGAGTGCCGGTGGATGATATCCAAGGAAGGGTGGCTGTATGGGTATAACCAGGAGGATGAGGACTGGGAATTGTTTCCCTTCAAAAAACACTATTAATTTGTTTTCTAAAAAATGGAAAAGAAACGAGGTTTTGGGATTTGTTTCCCTTTCAAAAAGATACTTCTTTTGTTTTAAAAAATGGAAAGGAAAGATGTCTTGCTTTGTACTGCTTTTAGTGATCATGGGTTGAAGAAAATTAGTCATGTTTGGATAATTGTATATTTGTTTACTTTCGTCTGTAATAATTTTTTTATTATTTAATTAAATAATTATACTTTTAACTCTTAATCGAAAAATTTGATCAAAATATAAAAAAAATAAAAAAACAAAAATGAGTCAATAAGTCAAATTTTATGTTACTTATTTTAGTATTTAATTGTTGATTAAAAAAATTTACTTTTTAAGTTCATCTTGTCGAGATGATTTGAAAAAGTAAAAATTTTAAAAAATTTCAAAAGGGACAAAAAAAATAATTAAAATTCTCCTCAAACATGGCCAATTGAATCGCTAAAAAAATATGTTGGTTATTGAGATTTTAAGTCCATTTTTGTTTTTGTTTTTTGTTGAGAAAATTTAATTTACTGTAAAATAAGTTATACTAGTGGTCGTACTTGGCCGACCATTAATATAACCTATTTTGCTACCTTGATAGAAATTTTATTGAAAGATAAGTGACTTAATTTCCGCATTCTATGATAATTCTGTTTTTATTTATTTATTTAATATTATTGTGGTCATATTTATTTAGAAGAATTAAGAAGAATATAATTGCACTAAAAAAATATATAAAGCACACAACATTGTTTGGGAGACACTCTTTTTGACTTTTTGAATTTGGCCATTTTGTATTTTTTGTTACTAGTTTAAAATTTCAATTTCCAATAGAAAACATCAAAATATCCTATTTGAAAGAGGTGACGTGGCTCATTGAGAGTCTTGACTCGAATATATTTTTATGATTTGAATAGTTTATTGTATAATTTATTATTTAATTATTTTTGTAAATTAAAATTGTATTTATTTTTCTAAATTACTTGTTTTGTTTTTTTACAAATTAACCCTTAACATCTTCTTAAGAGTTTTGGCCAGCTAGACTCACTCTACTAGACTAACTCTGTTTTGGTTAATACTCGTGTTTTCTAATCACATAATTAATGATATTAAATTAATTTAATTTTTTACATAAATAATATACTCAACAAACTCTACAATAAAACATTTGACAAAAAATAAAAGGAAGAGCCAAAAAACATATTGTGTATCTTTAGTTAGAGACCTTTCTCTCTATTTTCTTAAATAATTTGTTAAGAATAAAATGGGAGGAATAAGTAACATATATATTTTTTAACTTTTTAGATATTATATAACAATAAATAAAATTATATATGTGGTCATATTATTTGTGTCATACTTGATTAAAGTGAGATAAAATGTAAAATACGAGTTTAAAAAATTATTTTAACTGTTGAATAAAATGGAAAGATAATCCGAGAGATAAATAATCTTAAATGGGGACAAATTATTAATTCTATGAATTTTGAAATTTTAGTCCCCATATAGGAGATTAATAGTTTAATCCGATTAACTAAATGCGAGACAAATAATTTGACGAGACAAACTCAAAAAATGTATTGGGTGTTTGGTTCCTGACAGCCGATAAGTTTTAGCTTATTTACCTTTTGAAATCATATTTTTTTTATGCATTCAAATAAAATTTGAAATGGCTTTAAACTAAGAAATACCAAACAATCCCCTTTTTTTTTCATATTTGATTAGTACGTTCATTGCCCGTGTCTAAGACTGTGTTTGGACTAATTTTTTTTTAGTGACTTTTAAGTTTTTAACTTTTTTGTAAAATGAATAGATATCAAATAATATAGAAAAAGTGAAAAAAGCTTAATAAGTCAAATCAGTTAGATTTTTGTGATTTTTAAGTCAGAAAATTTCAAAAAAAGCTAGCTCAAATACAGGTTAAATGTATTACCAAATATAATGTACCAATAATAGTACAAAATTGTAAAATTAATATTATTTTTAATTTTTTTATGGAAAGTAAATACTTACCATTAAAAGATAATTTTAAAAAGTAAACTTTTGACCATGGATTTAATTTTCAATTAATTTCAACCGCTCTTTTAAATTGTTTGGTAAGGAGAGAGAATACATCTTGTAAATGGCAAGCTTATAATTGTGGAATCAAAATTTGAATTATATTATTTTTAAATATATTATAGAGAAAAATGCATTTTTAAAAGTAATGAGTTATTTTTTTATTATATCTTTGTTTAGTAATTTACTATAATGTCAAGTTTTTTATATTTTGTTTAAAACTAAATAAATAAAAAGTTCTTTTATTAAAAAGTGTTTTTAAGTAAATACTTGTTTGAACTAAAGTGTAAAATTGTTGTTTTTATTTTTTATTTTTTTTAATTTGTCTTAATAATTTTTTTTAAAAAAATAAAAAATTGTGATAAAAATAAAAAAAGACTACTATAAATAAAAATAAACAATATATAATTCGACTTATTAATCTATTTTTGCTTATTTATATAATTTTAGAACTTTTTCTATTTTGATAACTTTTTATAATTTTTAACTGATCTCAATAATACTTTTTCTATGTTCGTCTCCACCGCTACTGAATCACACAACTCACAGACAGAGAAGAAAGGAAGAGAGAGAGTTGATTTCTAGAGACAGAATTCATTTGGTGCATCTGTGGTTCTTTAGGGTTTGTTCGAGAAGCAAAGAGATGGGGAAGAATGAGAAAACGGGGCTAGGAAGGGCCCTAGTGAGGCACCACAACCAGATGATCCAACAATCCAAAGAGAAAGGTCGGTTCTACAAGAACCAGCAAAAGAAGGTGCTGGAATCGGTGACCGACGTCAGCGATATCGACGCCGTCATCGAGCAGGCCGACGAGGCCGCGCGCCTCTTCTCCGCTGGCAATCCCATCCCCAACCTCCTCGTCGATCCGTACGCCGTTTTGTCCCCCCCTCAAGTTCATATTAGATTGTTAATTCTCTACCGTATTGATTATTATGCATGGTTCTGTTATAATTCCTTTAGATAGAATTCACCCGTCCCCTGAAAATCGGCTTATAAGGGGAGGGTGACCAAGTTTCTTAGTAAATTGTGTTAAATGTTAATTCAGCTTATAGATTGCTCCTTCACTGTGCTAGGTAACCCATTCGATTCTATGGCCCCGGTTGGGATAACTGCTTATTTGCTTATTAATATTTTATTTGGCTTATTGTCGTCTTTATTGTACTTTTTTACCGTTTAATTAAATCATTATACTTTTCGACTCTTCTCATTGAGACTATTTAGAAAAATAATTTTTTTAGAAAATATATAGAAAAAGTTCACAAAAGATAGAAATAAGCTAATAAGTCAAATTCTATGTTGCTTATTTTCGTATTTAGTGATCTTTTTTTTTAATTTTTGATCAAATGTTTTTATTTTTCCAGTTCATCTCATTGAGGACTATTTGGGCAAATAATTTTTTTACTCAAAAGATTAAAAAAAGTTCATAAATGACAACAATAAGCAAAAATTACCTAATTTAGCTCAAACATGGCCTATATTTGAGTAGGTTGCGTCTAATCTCATAGTTGGCATGGTGACTGATAATATCAAAATTTTCAAACCCTTGGTTAAAACCAACTTTTAAAATTGACTAATAATGAGGGGGTGTCCAAGTGCCTTATATCCATATATGGATGAAAAACAGTTTTTCTTAAAAAAAAAAAGTTCAATTTGATTTGCAATGACTGGTTCAAAGAACCAACCAAACACACAAACCACACAAGATAAATTACGCACAGTTTTTAAGTGAAAAACCTCATTAAGGGTAAAAATCACGGGACTTATCAAAGTTTAGAAAAACAAGCACTAATGAATATTGTTTGGTTACAAAAGATTTTACAACTCACAGTTAAATCCACAACCTACAGAAGTAACTCACTCTCGCCGAATCCTCGAACACTAACTCGTGCCAGTTTGCTACTGGAATCCACCACCGGTCTGTGCCACTTGAGAATCCACTCAAGCTATAGACGATGAACGAAGGAATGTCACTTGACGATCTTCTTGAGGCTCTCAATAGATCAATGAATCGTCAAGCAGACTTCCAGATTTGTTTTCTGGACGCATGCACTTTAAGGCTGCTGTGTTTCTGAAATTAATGGAGTGCATCCACCCTGGCTGCTCAAACCCCAAGAGGTTTAAAACTGATCCGCGAAACAGGCCGATCGATCGGTCTTGTTACTGGCGCAACACTTTTCACTTCTGCACAGTTTCTTGTTGCGCTGCATAATATAGACCTAACTCCAAGAACAAGCATCAAATATTAAGAATAAGTTATGAACGTTTTGTCTCAGATTTGCCAAATAAAGAAAGATCAATGCGGAGGAGAGGAGATCAAAATTTCCTAACAATAGAGTTTCTCATTTTAATCGATGTGTGATCCTAATAGGTCACCATTTTTATTCAATTTATGAGTTTTTTGTGTCAACCTAGTGACATTTGTTAGGTTCTAAAAAATTTGTCCCCCTCAAGTGCATACCAGATTGTTAATTCTCTACCATATTATGCCTGGTTTTGTTACAAATTCTTTGCGTAGAATTCAACTCTAAAAATTAGCTTAGAAGGGGAGGGTGACCAAGTTTTTTAATATGTTATCTTAATTTTGCTCCTTCTGCTTCGCTAAGTAATCCATTCGATTCTATACTCCAATAAGTTGAGCCCTATCTCATACTTGGTACAGTGACTATTTTGTTATCAAATGTTACAAACCCTTGGTTAGAACTGTTCAAATATTAAAGGTTACATATTGTTTGTTAGAACCAATTCCTAAAACTGACTTATAATGAGAAGGTGCCAAGTAATTTATATACATATTGAGGGTTTCTTATTTGAATCAAGGTGGGATTGTAACGAGTTCACTATTTTCGTTCAATGAGTTTTTGGGTTAGCATGGTGACATTTGTTATCTTCTAAAAACATGGAGAAACATTTAATGGGTTATTTTGCTGTTGATTGCTAAGAAAAAATGAGGGAAAGAAGAAGAATATCATTAGATTTTCTTCAAAACCCGTTTTATTTTTCTTTTGTCAGTTTGTTCAGCAACCAAACCCAGACTATATAATTAAACTCATGGTCCTTTTATTACAAGCTTTAATATTACATAATTTGATTACAAGCTCCATCGCACCCTATTGGTTACCGCAGTTCATACTTTAGATATTAGAAATGTATTTTGTTTTATTTATTTAGTTAAATGTTGGTCTTAAAATGCAAGAGACGGAGTTTTAGCTTTTGACCTACCTGTTGTTGTGGTGGGAGTGTTTGTAGGTGTCCATGGTTTGGGGCGAAAATATAATGGAAGTCTCTTAATGTAGCTTCTGGTGTGCTTTTCTAAACAAGAGAGATAAAGAAGACAAACAGGAGGGGGGGAGGGAGGGAGACAAAGAAGCAAGCTTATTATCAATCCATTTCCAAGTCCAACTCATTTTTTTCTTAAGGAAGTCTATTTACAGGCCCTATAAAACCCTAGAAGGATGCAAAACACCCTTCTATGACAAACCCTACCCAATTCTTTATTGATCAGGGAAATAAAAACAAATAAAGTCATGGATATTCTGTATCCATAGAAACAATACAAGCCCAAATTGTATTCTCAAACTATTAAGATTTCTATATTCAACGAGATAGCAGTGAAGACTCCTATTAAGTTTCTCACGATTTAATCCCATCAGTTGCTATATCATATTTGGCGTGTCATACAGCCAATCCAATTAATTTTATAATTAATGTTGTCAATCTCATTTGTATTTGGCATTGATTGTGAGTCTCCTATTTGTCTCAATATGTTTGGTTACTTGAAATGAGAAGAGAAGGTAAATTAAAGAAAGGAAACCAATCAAAGAAAATAGTGGAGAATTTTTTCATTTGGTGTTCCTCTCTTTTTCTTGGGCAGAGGAATTAAATGGGAAATTAATTCAAAAAAAAATACTTGGTTGTAGTTAGTGTAATTGTGATATGTACTAGAGTGCTATGCACCAACACCCAATTGGTTCTCCCAAAATTACCTTGGAAGTCAATAGTACGTGGGCGTAGCGGATTTCCTCCCCTCCTCCGTATCTCACCATTCATCTCATTTTCTCTTTCCATTTAGTGCTACAATGAATGGCAGGAGAAATTCTTTTCTTCTCTTGTCTTCTTCCCACTAGATGGGGTGTGAGGAATCAAATTTGTCACTCCGTTATGAGTAAAACTTAGGTCATACCTATTGTATCCATGTATGTGAACAATATTTAAAATGTGCAAGCAATCTGAGGTGGATATCAAGTTCAGCCTACTTATTTGTCATTTCTACTCAAGCTTCTTGGCAAAGATATGAATTGTACATATTTGGTTGTCTAACTGTGGCATGGGCTCTAATTTTTATTTATCCCTTTTAAAGAAGATTTAGAGCCCATTTAATTAGCAGGGGAGTGCTAGAAAGTGATGGAAAGAGAAAAAAATAACTTTCAAGTGTTTGTTTAGTAAGAGAGTTTAAGAAAGTGCAAGAAAATAAAGATTGTTGTACAACCCCGATATGCATGTAAACATTGACTTCATGTTTGTTGCAAAAACACAGGAAAAGTAGTGATGGCTTATTTAAATTTCAGATTTATCCCATTTTTCGCATTATTTAGACACACAAAGAAAATGATTCTTGGAGCTTTCATGGTATCCAAGCTATGCGATAAGACTTTTTCAAAACCCTTTCAAATTTTCTTCTTAATCACATGAATGCAGGAAAATATATTTCTTTTATTTTTCCTTTCTCTCACTTCATTTTTTCCTTTCTTTCACTTCATTTTCTACCACTTCCGCGTTTCAACATAATTTTCTATCTAATCAAACGGACCGTAAAGATTAATTGTTTTGTCAATCTTGATTGAGTGGGAGCCAAGCATTCTCTCCCACGAGGGCCACATGGCTTTATGTGGATTATAATTCCTTTTGAAAGTAGAGTTTCCGAGTCTCATGTTATGGGGTGATACATAAGTTGATCTTCTACACTTGAGGTAATGACTAATGAGATTGCAAGTCATGTGCTTATACCATCAGAAGATGCCAAGTGGTCTTTAATTTGCTTTCTTTGTTGTGCATTTGTGTTTATATCGTAATTAGATGGCTTGAACATTTTGGCGTAACTGATATATCTTTATCTCTTCTCTTGCTATTTTCCTTTCCCATTTATTATTCTGATTATACCTTCTTAGTGAATTATGTCAGATTGAGTTGTTTGGTATATGATTTTCCCCATCTTTAAGTCTTTTTTGTTTTTGAGTCTGTCGTAGACCTCGTGGTTGGTTGTGTATATTCTTCTACTTCTTCTTCCTCCTCTTTCTGGCCTTTGGAGTTTCTCTCTATATCGATGCGCGCGCATGTAAAATGGTTCAGGGGGTTTGTGGATTCTTGCTTAATATCTGTGTCTTGATTTTATGGGAGCAGGGACTCCAGCTCTAGCATCAGTGACATGACACCTGAGGAAAGGAGAGAACAGCAGAAGAAAGAAGAGGCATTGCACACTAGCAGTCTTCGTGTTCCACGCAGGCATGCATGTTCTTATGTCTAAAGTAAATTTGCCAAACTTTTTTTGGCGCATATCTAGATCTTGAATTCTCTACTTCATTTCAGGCCACCATGGAATGCTAAAATGTCTGTTGAAGAGCTTGATGCCAATGAAAGACAATCTTTTTTAGTGTGGCGTCGAACACTTGCAAGGTGAGGTTTATGGCATGGAATTATATAAGTCTCCTTTAGATTATCACGCATAAACTAATTATTAATTTCGTATGTAAAAGATGAAATCTAAGAAACACAAACTCTTTTACGAAAGAGGCAATGTTGGACACTCCACTCCTTGGACACTCCTAAATTTGTGACAGAGACTTTTTAAGCATGTCTTAATTAAATAATTGAATTTATATTGACACATACTTTTGTGACACTTGAGAGACACTTCAACGGCACTTCTTTAACTCTCCGAATACGTCCTATGTAATGAATTTCTTCATAGTAACAATGTTAAAACGTTCTTTGAAGCACAAATTGCGCACACTAAATATGTTTTGGAACATTTATAAGATAAAATATAAGTTTTTTTTAAATTTTATTAGTGATATGTTGTTTATTTTCAATTATCATTGAATAAATATATAAAAACATAAAAATTTAACGTCTTAGACGTGTCGTGTCTTGTATTTTTTTTTTAAAATGGGCGTGTCAATGTGTCCGTTTTGTGACGCGTGCCTGTGTCTATGTTATTTAGGATAAAATTAGTACATATTATAGTTAATGGATCATTTTCCCAAAAGTAAAAGGCTTCTTCTTCTTCATGGAAAAAGTGAGCGTAATTGGTTATAACGATATAATGGGAGAAGCAAAATGAAGGGAACATTTATATATCCTATTCTCTCAGGATTTCTGATATTTTCTCTTATGTCTGGTTTTTTTTTTCTTCTTTTTTTTTCCGTTGTTAAAGAGAGTAGTCTGAGGTCAAAAGATCCCCTCGTTTTTTTTCTCTTCAGGTTTTCATGCTGACTGAAGCATTGAAATTATTCTATTTTTGGCTTTGTTGCTTATTATTTAAGTGGCACCAAAAGTATAATTAGAGTGTGGAGTTCCAAATCTTGGAGTGGATTTAGATGGACCTGAAATTCAAATGACTTATTTGCACTGATATTTCAGAATTAATTAAAATTTAAGGGTTGAAAAGAAATGAACAAATACTGGCCAATATCTATTATGAGTGGTGCATTGAATACTATTTCATTTTGGTTTTTTTTTTTATACTTTTTATATATTTGTAACTTGCAAGCGTTTCATTTTGAACTAAAACAACTTCGGTGCATCAAGGAATAAGTGGTTTTTGGAAACTGAGCAAACCATTAAAAAAAATGAACTGAATGAATAACACTTATCTGAAAAGATGTGTAAAAATCGAAACATTTGTTGATATTGGAGAGTCTTTTAATTTTTTTCGGTGGCGTCAATACAACTTATGTGACCATTCATCATCTGGTACAACATTGTCATTAAACAATTTGGCATCTGATAGGATAGTATCGCTATTGCATTGGATGATTGGTTATTTTGTTGTCAAATTCCTAGCTACTTAACTAAATCAGTGGGCGTGACCCAATAAAGAGATGTTAAAAGCTAAGAAATGACGTCACCTCTTCATTTCTTGTTGTTTGGGCACTGTTGTTGTTTTTATATGAAGTGTGTAGGAAAAGTTGTGGTGACTCGTGGGTTCCTGTGTTAATATCCGGGCTAAGATGTTCCCCAATTCGTGACCTCGTTTAATTCCAATTAAAAAGTGAGACTGTGCAGCACGACTGCGTTTCAGTCGCACAATATTGAAGCATGTAATAATGGTTCTCGCTTGGACCTGAACTGGGAGTATGTGACCTCTCCAGTTGTGAGTCTCAATTACACATGTTAAGGGATAACTTCTTCCGCCCGCCCCGCCCTCCCCCCTTTCCCTACCATTATAATCTGCCAACATGATTTATTAAATTAGTTCCTCATTTATTTTTGTGCATGATTTATGGTTCTTAATCTAATATCCTGTATCATTTTTTCCCCTTATGAGTTCATTATATTGATATAGTACATTATTCTTGCAGACTCGAGGAGAACGATAAGCTTGTTCTTACTCCATTTGAGAAGAACTTAGATATCTGGAGACAACTCTGGCGAGTAGTTGAACGCAGTGATTTGGTATGTCATTGCTTCTTGGGATAACTGCAATCTTTTTGTTGTTTGTGTCCTTTTATTGAGACGTGTCCTTTCTTTGGCAGTCATCAAAAGGACTCACTCTTTACTACTATTCATTATGTATTTCTTTTTAAAAATAAATTAAATAAAAAATCATAAGACTAAACTTGGCTGGTAACCCTTATTTCGTAGAGGAAAAATGCATTTAGGATTTGTGGAAAATGCTTGGTGAAGTGTTCAAAGTGGGCCTTCTGGGAAGATGACAGGCACTAGATTTGACTGGAGATCATTTGAGATGGAGGAGGAGAGAGCTGAGGCACTCTTAAAAGAGAGAGGGTAGCGGTCAATGGAGTTGGATAGTCTTGAGATCCTTACTCCTGTGTTGAGCTTGATGGAGGAACCCTTTATATCTGTAGGGAGGTTAACCCATGGAAACAACTCACCTAGGACATGTTGCTTAATCCCTTTGGTCTTACGCCTTGATAGGATTGCATCTAACTGTTGCTCTGAAAATATCAAGGCAGGTTAGAGGATCTCCCAGTTTATTTATCCTTTCATGGTGGGACGATGTCAAGCACGGCTTTGCAAGTGTCGCATGTCTTGGTAAAATCTGTCATCATAAAACTGGTCAAGTTGGGTTATCTAGGCATGGACTAATTGAACTTGAATGTCTACTCTCTATTAACGTTTAAAGTCCCCACCTCTCTATGTACATCTCCTTTCCTCTTCCATCCCTCTTTATAACTCTATCTTGGGATGTATGGATAGTAAATGGTTTCACCTCTTCCCCTCCTCGTATTGAATACCTTCCTCCTTTTCTCCTTTCTATTTTTTCTTTTTTGTTCCCATTTATTTACCCTCGATTTGATGCCTCTTTCTTGTCAAATAATTATCATTAATTATTTATTTTTATTTTACATTTCATTAATTTTTATATTTTATCCAAAATTCTCTCTCTTAATTTTGATATTCAGGGGAAAATAAAATAATAAACATGTTAAACATATCATATAAATCTATTTAAAAAAAACGTAAACAAACACAATAAACAATTTACCGTGGTTATTGAATTTATTTATAATACATGCCTACTATTTATGAAAATATATTTAAAAAATATCTGACCTGCAAGAATGTGTGAGACTAGTAATTTTGGCCTTTTAACCATAAGAATAGAGTTAGTGTATTTTTATTTTTATCTGATCAATCTTGAAAGTTTATATTTTTATGAATTCAAGCTCAACTAATCTTGAGGCACAACTTAGTTAATCATAAATATTCTTATTATTTAATATGTAACCTATGTAAGACACTAGTAGAACATAATATTGCATTTTCTTTAGATGATAGAAGTAGAGCAATACTGATCTCTTTTGATTATTTGTTATATGCATTTATCTCAATCTACTATGGAAACACGTTGGTACTTTCTAATATATATGGTAATTTTTTATCATTATATCCTGTACATTGCACAGTCTGACAACTAGTTGAATTAGGAAAACCAACATACTATCATGAATGTAGTAGTAGTAGTTGGAGACTTGGAGAACCATTTATCCCACCAAGAACAGCAATTATCTACAATTTACAGGGTCCTGCGAACTTATATCAATTAACACCGAAGTGACCCCGAGTCCTGAGTTTGTGGTGTTTCATAGATTTGGTAAATGTCTTCTGGCTGTACTTTATCTGTGACATGGATGTCAAGGACTTGCATTTCTGAAGTGATTTTATCCACTTGAAATGTAACTGTTGTTATTTAAACCCAGACTTGTAGAAAATAAGATATAATGAACTTGTTGGCCTCGAGTATTCATAAAAAATACTTGGAATCTAGTCATCTATTTCTACCTGTTTTTTAGGAATTCATTCGAACCATCTTTTTCTTCTTGTATTTGTTATATGGAAATCTTATTTGGTGATGTTTTATAATGAGTTGTATTTCTGAAACAAGATTTTGTTATATTGTTTACTTTTTATTAAGTTGGGGATGAGAAAACAATAATACCTCTTTCGGTTGTGCATATTTGTAACCATATGCCATAAATGACTTCGCCCTTCCTGTTTTGCTTACCCAAAAAGGAAAAATGCGTTAATCCCACCCCTGCCCCCACCCTAGCACTCCTTCCTGGTCATTTTTCTTTTATTTTCCTCAGTTACTATGAGTTAAAGGTTACTTGTAGCAATTGATCTTACGTGGATGCTAAACCCTCACTCTCTCTCCAGCTTGTGATGGTGGTTGATGCACGGGACCCACTTTTCTACCGTTGCCCTGATCTTGAGGTAAGGAACTTTGTTTTAGTTTGGACAATACTGCTTAATGAAGAGATTAAGTAAAACAAGGGGTATTGGGATGATATCATTGTACAAAATCTCATGTGATACCTGACTATATAAATTAGGCGCTTTATCAAACCTATATATATATCCGTTCTGATTGTGTTATGAATTCTAAAATATCTCTGAATTTATGACAGAACACACATTCTGTGCACACCTCTTTTGAGAAGAAATGCTGATATTTTCAGAAGGGAGGATAACATCTTTGATCCATGGAAAATCCCTGAAAACAAATTTGAGCTTTTGCAGATTTGGTGGTCATGAGATTTTTGTTGCATCATATTGCTTTTTTTTAAAAAAAATGAAGTTTTAATTTTTTGTTTTGTCAATTTACCCTAAAACCAATAATCGTGATTGGTTGTCTTAAAATTCCTAGTTTTCAATTTAAAAAAAAAGGATTCCTATAAGAAAAAGGTTTGCCTACATAAATATGCTACCATACATAGAAGTGATCTCTCTAATTTTTGCTTGTTTAACAAGTCATTAATAAATTATGGGGCTTATGTATGTTGGTATGGGTCTTAGTTTATTTCTCTAAACATTAACTCTATTTCCAAATTATTTTTCATGCCGTTGGAGTCCCAAGAATTTCCAAAATCTTTCCATTTGTTCCAAAATCTTTCCATTTTGAAGTTGACCAAACAGTGCAATGAGGCCCCATCTGAGATAATATCTTATTGGCTTATTTTATATTACTTATTTTCCTCTTTAGTAGATTTTCTAATCTTTTACTCAAAAAAAATTGTTATTCCGATTCTTCTTATCAAGACGAACAGGAAGAGTAGAAAATTTTGTTTAGAAGTTGAAAAAATCTAAAAAAGACAAAAAAGTAAATAAGGCATTAATTTTTTCTTATTTTTGTCTTTAGTGGATTTTTTTCAGATTCTATTGACCTTTTTTACCTTTTTGATTCCTCTTATCAATACGAACTAGAAAAGTAAAATTTTTGACCAAGAGATGAAATAAATTCTGAAGAGACAAAAATAGGCCCAATTTCTATTTATAACAATTTGAAAGCTTCTTGTTGAATTTGCTCTTCTGCAGGCATATGCACGAGAAATTGATGTGCACAAAAGGACATTGCTTCTTATTAACAAGGCAGATCTTTTACCATTTTCTGTCAGGTTACAATTTCAATCATAAATATCTCAGCTGCTACTACCTACAAATCGTATTTTTGGATATGTTAAAGATTTCATTTCTTGGCAATATTGCAGAGACAAATGGGCAAAATATTTCCACCTTCATGGGATTCTTTTTGTATTCTGGTCAGCGAAGGCCGCTTCTGCTGCTCTTGAAGGAAAAAATCTTAGGCCTCCAGCTGAGATGCGTAATAGCCTGCAAGAATTGGATGATACTGGTACAAAAATATATGGCAGGGAGGAGCTTTTGGCCCGTTTACAGTCCGAAGCAGAAGAGATAGCCATGACAAGGAGGAAATCATGTTCCAGTGGTGCTCATTCTCCCGGTGAAGATGTTGTAGGAAATACAACATCCAAAAGTGTGATTGTGGGTTTTGTGGGGTACCCTAATGTTGGAAAAAGCTCAACAATCAATGCTTTGGTTGGTGAGAAGCGGACAGGTGTCACCTCAACTCCAGGAAAGACTAAGCATTTTCAGACATTGATAATATCTGATGAACTGACACTGTGTGACTGCCCTGGATTGGTATTTCCCTCCTTTACAAGCTCAAGATATGAGATGATTGCTTCTGGTGTTTTGCCGATCGATCGAATGACAGAGCACAGGGAGGCTGTGCAGGTTGTGGCAAATCGAGTTCCAAGGCACATAATTGAGGATGTCTATAAAATCACTCTGCCTAAACCTAAGCCATATGAACCACAATCCCGGCCCCCTTTGGCGTCAGAATTCTTGAGAGCATATTGTGCTTCTCGTGGCTATGTTGCCTCTAGTGGACTGCCTGATGAAACTAGAGCTGCCCGGCAAATTTTGAAGGATTACATAGATGGGAAGCTGCCTCATTTTCAATTGCCCCCGGAAATGCCAAATGACGAAGCTGACTTGGATGTTGCAGCTGAACCCAGCTCGTTGGAGATTATGCATGAATCAGATTCATCTGATAACGAAAGCCCTCCAAACAGTGAAGACGAAACTGAACCCAGTCTAGAGCATGTATTGAATGATCTGAATTCATTTGACATGGCTAATGGACTCGGTCCTCGAAAGGTCCCTGTTAAGAAAACACCTACAAATGCATCCCATAAACAGCACAAGAAGCCTCAGAGGAAAAAGGACCGGTCATGGAGGGTCCATGGCGGTGATGGTGATGGAATGCCTGTGGTAAGAGTCTTCCAGAAGCCAGTGAACACGGGTCCTTTGAAAGTTGGATAGTTCTCAGTTGGAACCTACTGATGCAATTGGTTCTTCTTGTCGGATCATGCAAGCTCAGTAAACTCAATGGTGGCTGCCTCTTTTTAGTTGCTGGTTACCGGTATGGACGCACTGCCTTTAGATTAAAGTTCTTGTTTTCTTAGTGAATACATGCGTTTATTTGCCAAATTGTTTAAAGACCTGAACTTGACAATGAGTTGGAGTTTTGTATTGTCATATCATCATGTTTTGTTGTCAACTATAGGTAACATTAAACCTGTACATATTACAGAGAGCACTTGGAGAAAGATCTGGTGTCTAGCCTTAGAATTGGTGCGCTCTTTATATATCAGGCATTAATGAAATTGGTCTTGTAGTAGAGACTGGAGAACCAAGTTGCCTTGTGTAAATTATTACCATTTTCACTCATGAATGGTTCGTAACTTGGATACCTTTTACCGGATTGATGATTAAAACCGTAGTATACCTAAAAATTAAACCGTTGTGTTTTATCTTATTTTATTATTATCATTCCCAATATTTTCCCAATACTTGGGTTAGGCATTTGGTCTGTTTGGAGTGCATTTGAGTCTGAGTTTGGAACCAGCCACCAGGTAGCTCTGTAGTGGCATGAAATGGATACACTGGTTCAAGAAATAACAATAATTTTAGTGTACATAATCGTAGTTTCTTTTAAAAGCTTACCTACGCGACACCACTATATTGAGGGGTTTGAACCCCATGCCCAAAATAGAAACTTCTCAAAAATTTCAAACAATGTGTTCACCGGTGTCAGGAGATAAATTACTAATTATCGTGACTGTATTCTGGTGATTTTGCATGTATATGCTTTTTATTGAAAACTTAAGATATGGATTATCAACTTGACACAGTATTTTTTATTTTGTTTTTAAGTTTTACTTCTATATAGAATTTTTGAAAAGATAATAAATTGTAGTGCAATAAAAAGTCAATATGTAAAAACGGAAAATGATTCTCACACACATTGGTCTAGCGTCTCCGTGTACACCTGGGAGCTCCATGGACCATGTCAACACGGCATGGTTGCCGGCACCATGCATAGGCTTGAAACCGAGGCTTTTGTCACTGACACACTAACTCTGGCAGCAACATTTGTCCATGTGAGGCATTTGAACTCCACCAAGCTCAAATCTCTGACAATTCGAGTGTTATTGGCTCACCTATTCTTTGAATGCTCTTCCTTTTGTACAAATTCACCTCCTTTTTGTCTTTTTTACACGCGAATTTACAAAATTGCTCTTCTATGCATTACATTTTTAATATGGTCAATCAAACATAATTCTAACAAGATAAATATAATCTTATGGGTATGTAATACAATCTTATATTTAATTCGGTCACTCGAAACATGGTCAGATCATGGCCAGATATATAGGTATGTTTGGTAGCTGGATTATATATGGTTTGATAGTACCATTTTGAGTAAATTACACTTACCTCCCTTGAGATTTAAGTTTATTACAAGAACTTCTACTGTGGTCTCTGAAATTACACTAACTTCTCCTGAAGTTTAATTTTAATATCAATTGTACCCAAATATTAAATTTTTGAATAAATTTTTATGATCCAATCCGTTCATTACGTAGAACTCGTCGAGTTTGTTTAGCATGTGAAAATTTAAATTCATCCGATATCTGTAATTAAGTGATTGAATAAGATCTTTTAATAAATAAATAAATAAAAATTATTCAATTACTTAGCTACAGATATCGGATAAATCTAAATTTCTACATGCTAAACAAAATCGACGAGTTCTATGTAATGAACAGATTGAATCATAAAAATTTATTCGAAAATTTAACGTTTTGGTGCAATTGATGTTAAAATTAAATCTCAAGGAAAGTTAATGTAATTTCAGAGACCACATGAAAGGTCTATGTAATAAGTTTAAATTTCAGGAGAAATAAGTGGAATTTACTCTACTATTTTCAAAATGGTCCTCATTGTCTAATGTTTGGTAAAGAGATTGGCATGGGGATGGAATCCAGGCTAACTACCATGAATCCAGGCTAACTACCATAAACACTATGGGATGGGGGGTGGGGCGGGTGGGGTGTTGGCAATTTCATGGGCGTGGTGAGTTTGAGGATAAAAGACATTTCAACTAAAAAAGGGTTAATTCCATGACAAAAAAACACAGCATATAATTTTGCTCCAATCTAATACAGTTCAATCTTTCTCTGACACAAAAGTTCAATCCTCTCTCTATCCATATCTCTGGATTATTCATCCTGTAGCGTTATATTTTAAAAAAAGGCAACCACCCAGTGCACTAAGTTTTTACGTATGCAGGGTTCGACGAGGAGGGTGGCCCACGATGAGTCTATAGCATTATATTTTATTTCATTATTAATCTGGTCAATGGAACGGGCTTAATGATGCTTCAATTTGACCATCAATGCATCTTTGTTGGACTAATTACACGAATGGTTCCCAAATTATGGGCACTTATGACGCTTTGATCTCTTGTGTTTCAATTGTATTGATTTAATGCCTAAAATATGAAAATATGAATGCGTGTGAATTTGATCATGTGCCTTGCGCCGCCAAAATTAGTAATTAATTTAGGGGTATTTTTGGAAGAAACTCCTAACCTTAATATTAAAAAAAATATGCACCGACTATGGAGGTACTTCCGGAAGAAACTCCTCACTTAAATTTGCTTTCCCCCTTTCTTTTTTCTCCTTTATTTTTTCTTTTTGTATGATGCTAAGGTTTCTGAAAAG
The DNA here is from genome assembly GCA_032270985.1 of Heliamphora pulchella. Taxonomy (NCBI): domain Eukaryota; kingdom Viridiplantae; phylum Streptophyta; class Magnoliopsida; order Ericales; family Sarraceniaceae; genus Heliamphora; species Heliamphora pulchella. The sequence continues at coordinate 8,409,653 of JAULJZ010000009.1, read as the reverse complement.
ACCCTTGGCTGCATTAGAGGAACTGTAGCACATAAACCCACCCTTCGTACACTGGATACTAAATTGACACAATTGGAACTTGAGGATTATAGTGTTGCGGAATATGCATTTTGGAGACCATTAGTATGATTAGTCAATTTATCTACAATGTAGGAAAGTTATTATATGTTCTTAAAGTATCGCTTGTCATTATTTATGTGGTGTTCTCCACAAATAGGAAAGTCCAAAATGAATTGAGATTCTTTGTTTCAAAATATTAATATTTTCTATCTCAATGCATTATAAACTATTGGATCATGTCTCCAGATTGTGGTGCCTCTAAATTTTTAATAATCAAACGACTTACAGTGCATTGAGATATATTTTTAGGACAACATATATCATCACATTTGATACACACTAAGTGGATCATCTTTTAATTATTAATCAACAAATGCGAGTCGGTGATATCTCAATTAAAAAGTGTTTTTGTTATGTAATTGGTTGGAAGTATTATAAGAGAATTTCATCGAAACTATTAATAATTAACCAATGGATATTGGATATAGAAGGATATCATGCTCAGTTGATGCTTCAAACCCTATTTGAGATGTTTAAAAATTTTATTTTAAGATGTTTAATTTTAAAGAAAGAATAAAAAAAAGTTAGATTGTTTGGAATAATTTTTTTATAGTAATTTTTTTTTTGCATTTTATTAAAATGTTTAAAATGTCATTATTTTTTGCTTTTAAGTTGTAATATTTGAAAATCGGCATGGTTTTTTTAACATCTTTAGTAGGAGAGTTAACTTTTTTAATTGAGAAAATTATATTTTTTTTATTTTTTTTTAAAAAAAGGATATTTGGGGTTTGTATAAACTTTTTTTTTTAGAAAAAAAAACTTTAAAAAAAATAGTAACTTTTCAGAAATGACAAAGACTACAGTTTAAAGCTGACTTTTGAAGGGAAAAAACTAACTTTTAAGAGATGCAAAACAAGCGCTCAGTTAGTATTTGCATGATTGATAAGTTTTGTGGTTTAGTTGAAGTCTATCGATTCATGATTAGATTATAATTAAGTTCTCGTTTGGTCATCTAGTTTTTAGTTGAATGTGTGTGTGTGTGTGTGTTTTTTTTGTTTAACAATTTAAAAGCTAAAAAAGCAACCAAAAAAAAAGTTTTATTATCCATGATTTTAGGCCAGTAAGAAAGAAACAAAAAATACCTTTTTGTGTGTGGGTTTTTTTTTAAAACCATGAGCAAAAAAGTAAAAAGTTTGGTTCTAAATCACTTGCCAAATGAGGGAACTGACTCAAAATTGAATAAAAATAATTAAGGGTAAAATACATCGACCTTTCTTAAAGTTTGTAGTTAATATATTAAGTATTCCTCGAGTATAAAAAATGATAATTTTCTCTCTAAACTATTGCATGCATGAATTATTTTTGACACTTTTATGTTGTATGGATAGAAACTAGAGGGGTTTAACGAAAACAATTTCGGGATTTTAGTGTTTTAAATTATTGACATTATTTTTAACTAATCATTGATTAACTAAATGAATGAATTTATAATGAAAGTAGCAATTTTTTTTTTAAAAAAAAAAACGTAATTCTCTAGATCAGAGGGTGTTTGTGCATTAGTTATTAATATGTTTTACCATGTTTTACCAAGTAATTAAACAAAACTTGGAACATATTTTTTAAGTTCCAATAATTATTTAGGACAAGCTTGAACCAGTTTATCTCCCTAGTAATGAGATCTACGTTTCCTTCATAGTCCAAGTTCTTAAGTTCCACTAGTGTTTTTATTTATTTATTTATTTATTTGAGAGTGTTCGGACCAATTTATGTGTATTTTAACTTATTTTTGAAGGACCAATCTCGTCATCCAAAAACTGCTCGAGTATCAGTCACATCTGCAATCCAAGATGGAGAGAGTTGTGGCTAAGAGTGGTAGTCTAATTTGAGTACTATTTTGATCACATATATGATAGGATGGGTGGATAATATTTACGTTTTTTTATTGATCTACATTGTGGAGCTCACTTGTAAGGGAATATTTGCTTCAAAAATTACATGTCACTCTATTCTAATATATTGAGAACTATTAGATATGTCTTGAGATTCTCATGTTTTGAGATTCTTATATGATCCAACGACTTTTAATACATCGGAATAGAGGGACATATAATTTTTTGGGACAATGAAGTTCAACTCGAGCTCACCACACATTTGACAGATGATCTATATTGTAGAAAAATTCTCCCCTTGGCAAAGATTTCTCCCTTATGAAATATTCCAGCTCAACTAAAGGCAGGTGTTCCACTGAACCATAAATGAATTACTGAATCTCCACCCCCCTACCAAAAAAAAAAAAGATTTTGCCCTATAGTAGCAAAGCATGTAAAAAGTCTAACTTTAAGCCTATTCTACTTCGAATCCTCTTTCTATAGTCGAACACTCCATCGCATCCTCCACTTATGAAAGTGGCATTTTCCATCAAACAGCACTTCTTGATAGGTTTAGTTGGGAGTTCGACCTCTTATTTGTTCGACTTGAAGTCGGATATAAATAGGTGGTCGTTGTACTTACTTTATGAGGTATTTCACTCCACCGCGGTTAACTAAACACTGACAAAAAAATGAATAGTATTTAACCACTTTATAAAATAAGTGAATAAATTTATTTTTATCTGGCACTTGCTTCAAATTCCTGCCTAGCTTATACACGAGTTGAACCCTTTACGAATCGGATTCATAGAGAAGGAAAAAAAAAGAAGAAGAAGAAGAAGAAGAAGAAGAAGAAGAACTCTAGGTTTAGTGAGGTTGGCGGAGAAAATTTTCTCACAAAACAAATGGTTGAACTAGGTCTCGTTTGGTTTGTAGCTTAAAAGTTACTTTTTGTACAACAAAATTGCTTTTTGTTTATGTATTTGTGGCTTAAAAGTATTATTTTAACCAAGTGAGCTCTCTATTTATTTAATTTAAAAATTAGAAAAATAAAAAGTCTGATTTAATACATAAACAAAGTCTTATTTTAATACTTAAAAGTCTTATTTTAATACTTAAAAGTCTTATTTTAACCAAGTGAGCTCTCTATTTATTTAAAGCTAAATTGTCTCCTGGGCCATGATTGTTTGGAAGACTAAATTTATGAGAATAATAGTGTATTTAGATTATTAATATTTGAACAATTATGAATACAATTAATAGAATAATTTATTTTGTACTGTGTTTGATTGGGATAAGAATAAAAAGAAATAAGAAGTGAGGCCTATTATGTATGTAAGAAAGTCGTTCAATCTCACTCAACCCAAATATTTATGATATTAAAATAGTCCTTCGTATGAGTAATAAAAACGATTAAGAGGGTTTCAATTCTCCAATTAAATTATCAATCGAAGTTAATAAACATGGAATTATATGAAACTATTTTTATATAGTTCAATTCTAACTTCCTAAATCCCAAGCCATGGGGTGAAAAATTATTCGCTATGCTTGGATCACTATATTAAATCGGAGTAACACGTGAACTTTTCACGTAATACTCCGAGAATACCGAATAATTACTCTATGACGTCCATATTTTTATCCCTAAAATTTCATAACTCAAATGTATGCATCTAGAAGAAAAAAAAATCCACCAAACTAAACTAAGTTTATTGAAATAGTTTAATACATCGCTTATTTGCCAACTATATGTCAATGTACTAGTTATCCCACCTTTCTTTATATTATCATTCAATTTATATTAGCTAGAGTGTTAATAGAAATTCAAAAAATTCGTGAGCTAATCTAATACGGTCTAATTTGGTTATTATAAGTTGGGTTAGTTCAATTCTGTTAAGTAATTAATTTGATTTTGGGTTTTAAAAAATTAATGTATTTGATTCGGCTTTTGTGTAGTTTTTTAAACCAATTTAATCCTATATGTTATAATAAAAAAATTTATTTGCATTACTTGTGTCATTAATTACAGTTGATGTTGTGTGAATAGTGAACCAAAAAAGTGGAGTTTAAGCGTTTATAAATGTGTGACATTGAAAATATTGCCTCTTCGATTTTCCAATTGGTTCTGTAAAGTTGTGTTTGTGAATCTTCGATTTTCCTCTATGTTCATTTCATGAAATTAGGCATTTATTGTTATTTTAAATTTTTTTTATTAAAAAAATGTTTAATTTAATCAAATTACAGTATTAATCTAAATGAACCCAAATTTACTCGAGTTGAGTTATATTAGTTCTAAAGCATAAATGGGATTCTGATTTCAAATTTTCTTTAGCCCAATTTTGGATTGGTCCTGATTAGCAACTTTGACTTTTTGATTTTTTGACTAAAAACGTCAAAAAATCAAGAGTGTTCGTTTGGTAAAAAAATTAAAACACAAATTCTCAGAATATTTTATTTAAACAACGACTACTTTTAAAATACAATAATACTCTTTATTCATAACTTATTTACTACTGCTACTACTAACTACATATAATTATTAATATCAAATATATATAAGGGTAAAATTGTCCACTTTAAACAAAAGCAAAAAAATTAAGTTTTTATTCAAACAATTAATTTTTTTAAAAAAAATTTACTTAACAATTAAGTTACTAAATAACTTATTTTAAACTAAATTTAACTTTTTAACTAAATAATAATAATTTCTAAACTAGTTCTTAATCGGGCAGTCTCCAACTAACCAATGCCCACGGCCCACCCCTAATTCATACAACTGTCCATCATTCCTTTTACGGCTGTGTATTTTTTATTTTATTTTATTTTTTTTGAAATATTTCTTTTGAGAATGATTGAGAAAAATTGTGTAACTTAATGGCATCTTATTAATTTTTTTTTTTAATTTTTTATCGTGGAGCTACGAGCTCAAACTCCACAGTGGGTGATTGGGGTTGATCCTCGTTTTCTTTTTCTTATATTATAATGTGTATGTTTTTTTTTTTTTTTGGTAACAAACAAAAAATCTTAAGTCTTATTTGGGATAATTGTTTTTAGTTTATTTTCATTTTTAGCGAACTTTTTCTATCTTTTAGTTAAACTGTTATACATTTTGATTCCTCCCATCGAAATGAGTTAGGAAGTAAAATTTTTTAATCAAACTATTAAAAAAAATAGAAAAGACAAAAAAAATAAGTCATAATAAGCCAATACGCCAGTTAATATTGCTTATTTTTATCTTTAGAGATTTTTTTTTCATTTTTTCACGAACTTTTTTACTTTTCAGTTCATCTCATTGAGATGATATGAAAAAATAAAAAATTTTAATTAAAAAATTTAAAAAATTTTAAAAAAACAAAAATAAACTAAATTTCTACAATTTAGCTCAAACAAGGGCATTTAGACTCTCTTAAAAAGAAGCAAATGTTAAAAGTGTACTATTAGATATTGTAGCTAATAGTTTATATATTGTAACTTGTAGCAAAAATTATAATTATTTGTAAATATGCTAGTATGTAACTAAAATTAATTATTTATAAAAGAAAAAGTAATTAATTGGCTTATTATTTTGGGCGAGATTTTTTGGGCGGAATTTCTTATTTCCGTTTAAGATGAGATTTGGTCAATAAAATCTTTAGAAAATTTAATTTAAGGATATTTTCGGTAAATATTAATATTGTGACACTAAATTTATTTGAAAAAAATTAGACATGACTAATTCTTAAATATCAACTGATAATAGTACTAATCCCATAAATTTTTTATAGTTTATTGCTAAATTTAATAGTAAAAAATTAAAAACTATTTTTAATAACTTCATCAAACACCCTAAATATCGAAGTTCATATTTGAACTTCATTATGAAATTTATCTCTTAAGATATTTTTAAAATTGGTTAATTGAATAAAAAATTAATTTTTATCCTTTATTCAAATTGGAGGTATTGTCTTTCTATATAATTAATTATAATAATTATAAAAATTGATATTAGTAATAAATAAAATTATCTACTACAAGTATTATTGTCTTTTAAAATAGGACAAGTGTTTAAATGAAATTTACCAAAAATTAGTATTTTAATTTGATTTTTTAAATTTTTTTACCTTCTTACCAAATGCACTATATCGTGAGCCTATAATATAAATTGTGAACAAAATGTGGTTAAAAATATATATTTGTTTAGATGATAGCCTATTTATTTATTTTATTATGTTTATATTCATTTCTAGTAATTTTTTTTATTATTTGGTCAAAGTATTATATTAATAAAATAGAAATAACAAAAAAAATCAAAATAAAAAGTCAAATTCATGTTTTTTTTTTCATCTTTAGTGAACTTTTATTTATTTATTTTTTTGTTCGAATCATCCCGATGAAACAATTTGAAAAAATAAAAAATTCTAACCAAGAAATAAAAGAAAAAGAATAAGAATAAGCACAAACAAAAAAATTAAACCCAAAAGAGGCCATAGTAAGTGTAACATTATTGTTTGTTAAAATGAATTTCTCTATTTTTGATGAGAAAGGCTCATTTAGCTAATGATTTAAAGGCATCTTTCAGTATTTTTATTTACAGTTTAAAAAACTCAGTGGTCAAAGACTACTTCTTTACTTTTGTTCTAGCACCTTTAATTAAATAATATTTGTTGAGGGTTAAAAAATTGGGATCAATTCAACAAAAAAAAAAAAGAAGGGATATACGGGTCTCGTTCACATTGATCAGTTAAGTTCGAAATGTCATTCACGTATACCTACACAAAAATGGGTAAAATGTCTTATCGGTAATTTTACCGGTGAATCCTCCGATGATGGGATTATGACTAAAAAATAGTGAAAGTAATGTTTGAGAAAGTCTTGGCAGAGTTTTGGCTCTATAATTGTAAGTGCGTACCTTTGTTTGTAGATGGCTTTCTTTTTATAGAAAGTGTGAGATTTGCCCCAAATTGGGTCACATGCCTTGACCGGACCGTTCTAGGTTGGGTTATACTTCCTCTGCTTATATACAGTTATCAAAGTCTAATAATGACCCATCAAGAGTATCATGGTTATGTTCTTTTTGTCATGTCAAAGTGTCCACTTACTTCTAGACTCTGTATTAGATAAGGTCAATTACTGTTGACACTCTGACCCCAATGGTAGTTCAACTTCTTCTGGCATAATAGCAAAGGCAACAGACTCAAATACGCAGGTTCTGAGCTCGAACGGTCATGCCTCATAATTTGTTCTGGTCAGTTCCTAATTATCGAGCTGTTCACTAATCTGAGCTCGGGGTTCGAGCCACCCAATCTCTCTCGAGTTCGAGCTTCAACATGAGTAATCGAGCTATTAATACATTTGAGCTTACATAGCCGAGTTACTCAGCTTAACTATTCTCGATACCTAAGTGGCTTGGAGGCCAAGTTGGCTCCTTCTACGCCGACGTAACTGTCAAGTCAGTTAAAGGATTATCCGATTTCCCTCAATTTTATTTTATTTAACTTATAAAATAAAAAAATGGAAAACTTAATTCAAAATTAAATTGCCAAACGAGTTTAAAATTGAAAAATCCTAAGTGAAGTAGTCGATGGGTTAACGTGTGTGGAAACAAACAATTGTCAAAACCAAAATGAGTGCGCCATGCAACATGAGTGGTCCACGTGGCCAGATCCAATTGGTTTGATGTCGGGTACAGGCAACAAAGTATGGAACTGCGGGTATGCAAATGAGGTCAAACAAAAAAAAGACAATCTTTTCCAATATTATTCATAATTTTTAAATCTAAAAGGCTAAAAATAAAATAATTTTTTAAAAAGAAAGGTAATGGAGCGGTTTGTATCATATTTTTAATGTCCTACCTATTTTGAATGTTATTAAATGGGAATGAAATTAAAGAAATGGAGAAAGTGACATCAGCAAAATAATAGTAGATATTTGTCAACCTTAAAATAAAAGTACTAATAAGATAAGGAATAATAATTGATAAACAAAAAAAATTTAAATTTAAATGTGAAAAATAAAAAATAAGTGTAATATTTTGTATTTTAATAAGTCAACTTTAAATATGTATACATGCATATAAAAGTGATTAATGAATATAATTAAATTAAGACGAGATAAAACAGAGCATTAGAAATAAATTGCACATTGGCATGCTTCTTAATCAAAACAAAAATATTCTTATGTAACCAGATGAGATATGATGAAACAAAATGAGAACGAAATAAATTATTATTCCTATTTTTTGTCTAAGTGTTAGGATTGAAAATGGGGCAAGGCACGAATGTAGTGGCCTGACTTCATTGTTTATGAGAGCAGGAACAAAGGATTAAGAGAAAGTCGACAAAAAAATTAGAACACGGCTGGACAAAAAATGTGAATGTAATAAGAATTATTTGCAAATTTTAAGATGGTGGTATTAATGAGAGTAAAAGATAATATAGTAAATAAATAATCATAGAAGTGAATAATTAAAATTATAAACATAAAAAATAACAAATAGATACAAAATGAGGAATGAATACAATATTTTTGTATTTTGATCTTGTCATATTTTTAAAATTAAATCTTATATATGCAAATATATTTGTTTTATATAATTAAGAGCCGAGAAAATAAATACCATTTTCACCTTACATGTTATTAAGGGCGGAAAAAATATGTAAATAACATAACTAAGTTATAAAGGTAGAGCGAGAGAAATTATCATCTTTACCAAATTATCATCCTTACCAAATGCTTTAAAAACATACCCATTCTTGTTGTAGGGGATATGGCCAAGTTTGGGCTATGTCAAAAGTTTCTTTAAAAAAAAAAAATACAGCATTTAAACAGTACTATTTAGGTTTTTTTTAAAAAAATTAACTATTTTTTTTAAAAATCTATACATATCCAAACATATATTTTCTTTGAGTAAAATAACTACAATACCCTTAATTAGAAAACTAACTCTACTCTCAATAAAAGATATCGTATCAATACCCTAAACACTGCAATTTATAAACAAAAAGTAAAAATATATTAGATATTTAAATAAATATATAAATATATATATATAAACTGCCCCAATTTTTTTTAAAACACACAAAAATTTTCCTTATTTTTTCTTAAAAAAAATGAAACCTCTTGAAAACTAAAGTTTTTTAAACATCCTAAACATGAGCTATTTTTCATTTAACATAGTAGTGAATAATATTACAACAGGAGCATGTAATATTTTGCTTTATATCATAATATGGATACATATCTATCCTCGTGATTTAAGAGTTAATTAATTATTAATTATATTTAGAATTTTGGTAGTAAGATTGATCTCATTAAAGCTTTTTAAGAATAAGGTCATATTTTTAAATATAATTTTTAGTTACGACATATTTACACTTATTTAAGTAGGTTGTGGCAAATTAATTATATTTTTAATTGAAAATTTTAAAACTTTATAACTTTTAATAGATAGTTTTTTTATATTTAATATTTTTGAAACCTACTCGTCGAGATCTATAAAATAAGATCTGTATTGAGTGTATAATTTGTTGGGAGAAATATAACGCAAGATATGCTCGATAGTCCAAAAAATACATGTTTATCAAATTTCAATTATTACAATAAATTAAATTTACAGAAAACGAAATTGCAGAAAATAACATGAACAGATATGCAAATCGAGTCCTGCAAACGTAGTTTCC
>JAULJZ010000009.1:8323644-8352924 GCA_032270985.1 Heliamphora pulchella | reverse complement strand
CGCTGTCAAATCTCTCTCTCTCTCTCTCTCTCTCTCTCTCTCCCCTTTTATGTGTCAAAGTTCTATTGCTTCACGCTCCACCAAAATGAATAGTATAAATTTCAGAATTTTCTATACCTCTTGTGATAGATATCCTGATGAGTGCTGAATGATGCTTGGTTTTTTCTTTTCGTCCTTTCTCAAATAAAAAAGAGATAGAATTAGTTTTTCACTTTTCATTTTTCCAATGAACTGATATTTTGGGACTTGTAGCAGCAATATATAGTGATGTTCTTGTGACCTTTCTGAATTTTCTTTTCTTTAACCACTTAATAGTTGCAGAGGGATACCTTATAGTTCCTGCAAAAAGGGTATCCGCTCTTCAATGAATGCAACCCAGTCCCCCTGTTCCTCTAAGGGCGTGCCATTCTATAGTTGTGTTCTTGAGTGGCTATCAGTGTCATTGGCAAGTGATTTGTTTAATTATTGATACATGCAGAAGAGTTCATCATAACTGTTTCCATAGGGGTTCTCATTTTTGTTTTTGTCTTTTTTGGTGGTTCATACAGTTATGACTTAGCAAAATGTTTATGTCACTGCAAATCTTGAAATTTGACATGGTTCATGTGGAACACTTCAACTGCAGGATTAAATATGGTGTGATAACCAATATTGGCCTCGTGACCTTCTTGACAATGCTTCTTTTATTTGTGGATCGGTGTGCATGGCGAATTGTCAGACTGCCTTTAGAACCGTTTTATTTGATGCAGCCATTTTGTATATCGGCAGTTGTAGTGTCCTGTGCAGGCTATGTTTGTGTACCATTACTTCGTGCTTTGAACATTTGCTCAGTCATTAGGAAAGAAAGGCCTGCTGAGCATTCCTCTTCGAAGGGCACCCCCACTATGGGCGGGTTGTTTTTTGTTCCAATTGGTATAATTGTTGCGGAAGTATTAGTCGGTTTTTCTTCCCTTGAGGTTTCTGGTGCTGCAGCTGCAACTCTAGCCTTTGCTGCTATTGGGCTACTTGCTGATATATTAAGCATCACGAAGAATCATAATAATGGTTTATCTTCTTGGATGAGAATTCTTTTGGAGGTAAAGCTGGTTTTCTTCTGTACTTTTGATATTTTTATTTTACTTATGGCTGTCAACATCTTGACTAATCTTAAATTGTGGTGCTATACAGGTAGCCGTTGGATCGTTGTTTTCATTCTGGTTGGATACCACAAAGATCTCATCACCCTACAGCATGTATACCTTCTTGTAACTAATCTGTTCAACATTTGTCTGATTACCACTCATATCTATTCTCACATACGAAGTTTGAAGAGAATGCCAACTGTTTGAACTAAACTAGTATTTGCAATTAGACTAATTTTGTTAGACATATGGTTTAGTTTTGATGATGTATATGGTAATGATATTTAATGTATTGATTTGTTATTAAATATGCTTGACGGTCTTTGACACAAAATCAGAACATTGTACTTGTTAAAAAAAAGAGCACGAGGTTCATTTGTTATTGTGTTTGAATACATCAATCTTTGATGTATGTTGCATGATGTGTTAAACTCCAAGTCGAGTAATTTGATGGTGTCATTTTGTTTGAACTATCTTGATTGAAATTTATTGTGGAGGATTTTTACTCGAATGAGACCTTTTGCATTTAAAAGTTTTATATATTTTGTTTTCATGATATTTAAAATGAAAAACTCTAAGTTGATATCAAATGATAGTATATTTGTGTTCAAATATCTCAAAAATTCTCATGCGCTTAAAAGAGGAATGAAACAAGTGGTTTTTGAGTAAGAAAAAAGTGTTGACTCATTTTTAAGTAGTGTTGTATATATTTGATGTATTCTTTCATTGTAAATCATGTTTTTTGGCTCAATATGCAATAATAGTAGTCTTTATTTTGTTTGCTTACATGGTATCAGAGCAGGGTTCCAAACCCTAATCCTAATCCGCCGTAGTCATCTTCCTCCTGCGCCGCCGTCATCTTTCTCCTGTGCCGCCGTCATATTCCTTTGCCAAAACCCTAGCCGTTGTTTGTCCTCTGCGCCGTCGTCATCTTCCTTCGCAAACCAGAAAAACTGTAGTCGAAGTCTCCTGTGATAACAACTAGCACCAACGACTTTGTCGGGTCCCTCTTCTTCGATCATTGCCGAAACCCTAGATTTACTCTTCCTTGAGTTGTGAAAACCCTAGCCGAAGGCTTCTGCAACTAGAACCAGCACCAATGACTTCGTCGGGTCCTTCCCCCTCTCCAATTGTCGCCACCGACACCCAAAACCCGTAGATCGTCAACCCTTTGGCCTCGAAAACCCTCAGTTGAGACTCCTTGATTGCTGGCAACTTCGTCGGACCTCCTTACAAGCGCCGGCGACCTTGTCGGACCTCCTTACAAGCGCCGGCGACCTTGTCGGACCTCTTCCAGTACTATGGCGACCTCACCAGTAGCAATATTGGTCTGTTTAGTTTTGCTGGTTCACATTTGGTACTGTTTGGCATTTCTTTTGGTCTGGTGCCAACTATTCAACATTTTGGTACTGCTTGGAGTTAGCTTTGGAATTAGTTTTGACACTCTTGGATCTTGCTCTCTGTGCTTAGATTTTTTTCACTACTCGGTGTGCAACAGATTTGGTCCCTTTGGTTACGGGTATTTTGGACGTTGGTTTGCTTGCAAACTCTATTTGGCTCCTGATCTTTTGATTAATCGGTGTGAGATTTTGGTATTTGTGTTCTCTAACTTGTTGAACGATCAAATTGCAAGCTATAGTATCAGATTGCATGGGAATTCTTTACAATGGGTATGAGTTTCTTTTTTGACTCGAGAATTTAGATACGATTTTTGGCATGTGATTTGGGTTTTCTTGCCTTTCAGTGGTGCTCCAATCTCCTTAGTGCATTTTCTGTTTGAGTAGTTTTAAACCACAGACCATGCAGGTATCCTTTGGGCTCCAATCTCATGTATCTACTATGCCTACGTTCTCCTCAGGTTTGCATAGTTCTTATCTCACTGGAATTTTCCCCACTACTTGGATATTTGATTCCGGTTTTTTCTCATTATATGACACCTGATTTGTCCAGTCTTAGTCATTGTACTTTTTCCTCTTCTCCAATTTCTATTTCTACTGCCAATGGTGCTTATATGCAGATTGTTTCTATTGGTTTTGTATTCCTTCTTCATCCACTTTATTATCCATACCTAATGTCTTTTATGTTCCCTAGTTGACTATTAGTTTATTATCTATTAGTAAGCTTTTTTAACTTTGGTTTTGATGTTGTGTTCTCTTTCTCTGGTTGCGTTGTTCAGGATCATACGTCTCAGACACAGGTTGGGACCGGGTGTAGGATTGGTGATTTATATGTGTTGAAAAGTTTACATCTCCCTTTAGGTTCCTCCACTGCGGCTTTATCTTCCTTTTCTTTAGATCAACATTCTTCTCTTTTTTACCTTTTGCATTCTCGATTAGCTCATTTGTCTAGTGAACGCCTAAAACAGTTGGTTCAGTCTGGTTACTTGGGTAAAGCGTCTGCCAATGACATTTCTAAATGTAGTAGTTATAAACTTGCAAAAATATCAGCTCTACCCTTTCCTAATAGCACTTTGCTCTCTACATCTTCTTTCTCCTTTGTTCATACTGATGTGTGGGGTCCTTCTCCCATTGCAACAAAAGGCGGTTCGGTATATTACGTCTCCATTGATGATTATAGTCGGTTTTGTTGGGTGTATTTGACGTCTCACAAAGCAGATTTCTTCCGTATTTATCGGACATTTCATTCCATTGTTCACACCCAATTTTCTACAACTATCAAGACCCTTCGTTCTGATTTGGGTGGAGAATATTTTCTTACCGAATTCACTGACTTCTTAGTTGCAGCAGGCACTATTAATCAATTTTCATGTTCCGACACTCCTGCACAAAATGGTAAATATGAAAGAAAGTATTGGCACATTCTTGACACAGCTCGCTCTCTTCTTCTTTCATCATCTGTCTTTGTCACTTTCTGGTGAGAAGCAGTTCTTACTGCAGTGTATCTTCTTAATCGCATGCCTATACCTCTTCTTTCTAGCATTTCCCCTTATGAAAAATTGATGGGTTACCCTCCCAAGTACTCTTTGTTACGTATTTTTGATTGTGCTTGCTTTGTCCTTCTCCCTAAAAGAGCGGAATAAACTTAGTGTTCGTTCTGCTCTGTCTTCTTGGGTTATGGTATTCAACAAAAAGAATATCAGTGCTATGATCCTGTATTTAAACGCCTTTACGTCTTTCGTCATGTTGTGTTTTTAAGCGTCTCTCATATTTTACTCTACTATCCAAATATGCCCCCTTTCCAAAGAGAATCTAATTGTTATTGATCCTTTCCCGAATGATGTGCCTTCCGATGAGTTTACTCGTACTCTTGACGTTTCTGAACTACCTTCTCAGTCTTGTCCTTTCTCTATTTCGTCTCTCCCATTAGTCTATTCTTGTAGGGTGCCTCCCCCTTCTCAACACATCCACTAGTTTCGACACAGTTCTCTCTGTCTCTGTGGATCCTGATCCCCCTGAACGGCGCTATCCTTTGCGTGCTCATGCTCCGCCGGTAAGACTTGGTTTTTCTATTACCTGCTTTTCACCTTCTTATCGTGCCTTTTTGTCTGCTATTTATACTTACTTTGAGCCTCAGTCCTATAAGGAAACCTGCACTGATCCAAACTGGATCAATGCCATGCACGAAGAATTAACTGCTCTTAAGAAGACTCGTACTTGGGATTTGGTTCCATTGCTTGCCGATAAAAACCTTATTGGATGTAAGTGGGTTTACAAAGTTAAAACTCATCTTAATGGTTCTCTGGAGCACTATAAGGCCTGGCTAGTTTCTAAGAGATTTTCTCAAGAGTATGGAATTGATTATGAGGAAACTTTTGCACCCGTGGTTAAGATGGCTACAGTTCGTACTTTGATTTCTGTTGTTGCAATTCGTCGATGGCCTCTTTTCCAGTTGGATGTCAAGAATGCATTTTTCAATGGGCATCTCAATGAGGAAGTTTATATGCGCCCTTCTCCAGGTCTCCCTCATCCTCCTTATACTGTTTGTCGTTTTCAGCGTGCCCTTTATGGTTTGAAATAGTCCCTTCGTGCTTGGTATGAGCGTTTCCAGTCTACGGTTACTCAGATTGGTTTCACTTTTAGTTCTCATGATTCTGCACTGTTTGTCCGCCACACTTTTATTGGGTTGGTTATTTTGTTATTATACGTGGATGATATGATCATCACTGGTTTTGATTCTGCTGCTATCTTTAAAGTGAAACAGTATTTGTTTCATACCTTTGAAATGAAAGATTTGAGTCATTTGCGATACTTTCTTGGTATAGAAGTTGCTTCTTTCCCTACGGGTAATCACTTTTCTCAATCCAAATATGCAATTGAGGTGATCCATTGTTCTCGTTTCACTAATGATAAAGTCGTGGATACTCCCATTGAGTTGCATGCTAAGTTATCTTCTTCTGACGGCGTTCTTCTTAAGGAACCCATTGTCTATCGAGAGCTGGTTAGGTGTTTGGTCTACCTTACTGTGACTCGTCCTGACATTGCGTACGCCGTATATGTGGTCAGTCAATTTGTCTATGTTCCTCGCTCCACTCATTAGGCAGTTCTGCCTCGCATTCTGCGTTATGTTCGTGGCACTATTTCTCAGAGCATATTCTTTTCTTTGTCTTCACCATTGACTATTCGGGCTTTATGCTGATTGGGCTGGCGATGTCTTTGATCGCAAGTCTACTACTGGATTTTGTGTATTTCTTGGTAACTCCCTCATTTCTTAAAAAAGTAAAAAACAATCTATCATTGCTCGTTCTACCGCTGAAGTTGAATACCGTACCACAACTCATGCTACTGCCGAGATTGTATAGCTCCGTTGGCTCCTCCCTGGTTTGAGTGTCTCTTTCTTCTCCTATTTCTCTCTAGTGTGATAATAATAGTGCGATCCAGATAGTTCATAACTCTGTTTTTCATGAACGTACAAAGCATATAGAGATTGATTGTCACTTCATTCGTCAGCATCTTCAACTTAGTACTATTGATCTCCCATTTGTCTCGTCATTGCAGCTTGCCGATTTTTTCATTAAGACTCACACTTCGGCTCGTTTTCGGTTTCTGCTTGACAAATTCTCACTGCTCACTGGGCTCGCATCATAAGTTTGAGGGGGGTGAGAATATATTATCAAGATATTTTTCTATTATTGAGATTGCTAGAATATATTATCATTATTATTAATATTTTTTCATTATTATGATTTAGTTTCCTAATTAGCCTATTACCAGTATTAGGATTTCTATAGCTTATATATTTGATGTATTCTTTCATTGTAAATTAAGTCTTTTGGCTCAATATGCAATAATAGTAGTTTTTACTTTGTTTGCTTACACCATTCACTCAAGGAACTATAAAAGAGATAAATGCTTCAAATTTGAACATTAAGACACACGTTTAAAGTATTCTATCGGAGCATTCAAGTCTTCATCTATCTTAACCCCTGGAAATTATTTCTTCGTGCTTCATTCTTCTCATCTACTCAAAAGGAGTGATTGTGAGTTATTGTACTAAGATCTTAAATTCTCATTCTTTTTATAAGAAGGGTGTGTTACCCTTGCATTGATTGAGAATGTGAGTGATATACTCTTGTGGCAACAAGGAGTAAAAAAACAAGGGCTTATTGAAACAACTCGTTTTGTGGGTTTTTTTTACCAAATTGTAAAGGTTTTGCGTGTACCTATGAAGCTTGTTGATTTTTGAGTCTTGTTGGGACATAAAACTTGATTGTAAAGGTTTAGATGTACCCGTGAAGCATGTGATTGTAAAGCTATTTGAGAATAGTGGAAATACTCAAGGACCTTAGGGAGTGGATGTAGGCTTCGAGAAAACACTATAAAGCTTGTGTTTGTTCTCTCTCTCTCTCTCTCTCTCTCTCTCTCCTAGTTCATTTGTTACTTGTTCAATATTCCGTAGCATTTAATACTTGCGTTCATTATCTTGGAATATCTTCTCCTAGGCTTTTATCTTTGAATTTCTTTTAACTGAATTTATTTGTCTGTTAAGATTTTTTTTAGAAACTCAATTAAACCCCCCCTCTTAGGCTGCTTACTTTGGTAACAATTGGTATCAGAGTCTGGATTTTTGTTTTAGACTTAACAGTTTGAGAGTTAATCCATGGAAACCGTTTTTGGAGCTTTTTTATCCAACGGCAAATCGACCAATAGACCACCTTTGTATTATAAACCCAATTATAACTATTGGAAGGTTAGAATAAAAACTTGCATTTAGGCTATAGACTATGAACTATGGAGAGTCATTATAAATGGGCCTAAAAGACCTACTAGAAAGATAGATGGAACTGATTTACTCAAAGGTGAGAACTAATAGAATGATGATGATATTCGGGAGATTCAAAAGAACTCCACACTTGCTTTACTGTGCTTTAGATTATAGTGAGTTCAACAGAACCTCTACTTGTAAAATTGCTAGCTCTACTGTACTTTAGATCCTAGGGTGTTCAACAGAATCTCTATTTGTGAAACTGGTAAAAAAATTTGGGATAGGTTAGACGTTACACATGAAGGACCAAGTCAAGTTAAGGAATCTATAATAAGCATGTTTGTTCATAACTACGAATTTTTTAGAATAAAATTTGATATATTTGTTTATGAAATGTTTACTAAATTTACTGATATTATTAATAGTCTAAAGTCATTGGGAAAAATACACACTAATGTTGAAATGGTAAGAAAGATTCTCAGGTGTTTGTCAAAGAATTGGGAGCCAAAAGTGATTGCTATCCAAGAGGCTAAGGATCTCACAAAACTTAGCTTAGAGGAACTTTAGGATCACTCATGACTCACAAGATGAACTTCAAGATGGATGAAGATGAAGAAAGCAAAAAGAAGAAGGGAACCACATTCAAATCATCCACCCAAAACCATGAAGGCAAGGAGAATAACACAAGTGATGAAGATGGTGAGATTGTATTGATCACCGAGAAGTTTAAGAGGTTCCTAAGAAATAAAAAGCAAGGTGGGAGGATATTCCACAAGAAAGAAGTGTATAAAGAAGAAAGTAGCAAGAAAGATGAGATCATTTGGTATCAGTGCAATAAACCAGGGCACGTGGAAGCCGAATGTCCTCAAACCAAGAAGTATTACAAGAAAGGGATTAAGAAAGCCATGATAGCCGCTTGGGGTGAAAGCGATAATAGTTGTTTCGAAAGATGAAGCAAACGAAAATGAAGTTGTAAATCTTAGTCTAATGGCAAAAGAAGACAATGAGGTGTGTCTCTAGTCCAAATCCAAAGAAGGGAAATAGTATCTCGATAGTACTTGTTTAAAGCATATGACCAATGAAAAGCCATGATAGCATAATGTCCTAAAACCAAGAAGTATTACAAGAAAGGGATCAAGAAAGCTATGTTAGTCGGGGTGAAAGCGATGATAGTTCTTCGGAAGATGAAGCAAATGAAAATGAAGTCACAACTTAGTCTAATGGCAAAAGAAGACGATGAGGTGTGTCTCAATTCTCAAGTCCAAATCCAAAGAAGGGAAATGGTATCTCAGTAGCGCTTGTTCAAGGCATTTGATCGGAGAAAAGTCTATGTATGCATCACTTGTACCTAAGGATGGAGAATTTGTGACATTTAGAGACAATAGTAATGGAAAAATCATTGGGATTGGTAGTATTGGCAAAAATCCATCTTCTATTGAAAGTGTTTTACTTGTTGACAGTTTAAAGCATAATTTTCTTAGCATAAGTCAACTTTGTGATAAAGGAAATAAAGTTATTTTTGATAATACTCATTGTATCATTGAAAGCATCAATGGTAGAAGTGTTGACACCTTTTTTCAGAATATCTGGATACTCACAAAGTGTCGTTACCTTTCAAGCTAGTATTGACACCTTCCAGGTTAAATTCTTAATTCGCACTGGAAGTGTTTTTGAACGGCTATTTTGATATCTTTTAATGTTGTTACCTAACTCCAATAGATCATGGGCCTATATATGAGATAAATGCTTCAGATTTGAACCTTAAGACACACGTTCAAAGTATTCTACCAGAGCATTCAAGTCTTCATCTATCTTAACCCCTAGAAATTATTTCTCCGTACTTCATTCTTCTCTTTCTCTCAAATGGAGTGATTGTGAATTATTGTACTCAGATCTTAAATTCTCATTCCTTTTATAATAAGAGTGTATTAGCGTTGCATTGATTGAGAATGTGAGTGATACACTCTTGGGGAAACGAGGAGTCGTCAAAATTGGGGCTTGTTGATATGACTCTTCTTGTGGGTTTTTTACTCGATTTTAAAAGTTTTGTATGCACTCATGAAGTTTGTTGATTTTTGAGTGTTTTTGGGACAAATGCTTGGTTATGAAGGTTTAGATGCACCCGTGAAGCATTTAGTTGTAAAGCTTTTGAGAATAGTGGAAATACTCAAGGAAGACCTTAGGGAGTGGACGTAGGCTTGGATTAAAGGCGAACCACTATAAATCTTGTATTTCTTCTTTTTCCTCTTCTCTCTCTCTCTCTAGTTCATTTATTAGTTGTTGAATATTCCATAGCATTTAATACTTGCATTCATTATCTAGGAATATCTTCTCTTAGTCTTTTATCTCTGAATTTCTTTTAGTTCATTTATTAGTTGGATGGTTGAGCGCTTCCTTTTCAAATGGTTTGTGCATCTTTAACCCCTCGTTCCCTTTCTCTTTTAATTCATTTTAAAATAGATGTTTGTCTTGAACCTTTGCTTTGAATCTATGCTGCAACTTGGTTCACAAATTAAGCAATGGTACCATCGGGGTGTTTGGGAGTGCTACTACTAGTAGCTTATAGATTGTAGCTTGTAGCAAAAGTTGTGAGTGTTTGGTAAAAATTGTAATTTGTAACTGAAATAGAAGAAAAAGTAATTAAAAGTTGTAGCAGAAGTTGTGGGTGTTTAGAATAGATTGTAGTTTATAACTAAAAGTAGTAGCAGGAAGTTAAAAGCTTTGCCAATCACTCACCATATGTTTATATCCTAATAAGCATAACTAGCTAGTGGTCCTCCCACATAATTACAACTAGCAAAACATCCAAAAAAGACAATTTACAAAATCACAAACTCCCTTTCAATATCTATAAAATTTAAAATTAAAGGAATCCCCTTCAAAGGAGGAGAAACCAAAGACAATCTACAAGTCACGAATTCCCTTTCAATGTCTATAAAATTTAAAGATAAAGGATTCCCTTTCAAAGGAGGAGAAACCAAAATCCAAAAAGAAGTCAAGTCTAATGACACACTATATCCCTAACAACTCGATTTTCTCACATTTATCCTTAAAAATTCTAGCATTACGCTTCGAGCCTCCAACCAAATAGCTCATGTACGAGCAAATAAGGCAGAATTCCACAACACTTTGCCTTCTTATTACGCCCATCACCCAAAAATTAAATCAAAAGAATTTACTAGTCTTCAGAGCCACCAAAAAATGATTATTGGTTTATATTCAAGATCCCTCCTTGCGCGCTTCTCGTGTGGGACTCGACCCATGCCAACGCTCGTGGTTGTGAGAACAATGTCCTCTGATAAGAAACAATAGTGTTATGAATATTGACTAAATAAAATCAAAATCCTGGTTAGGGTTAGCTGTTGCAATGATAGTCAGGGTTAGCTGTCACAATGACATGAATTAAACACAAGGTTGGGTTCTTGGTGTCCCCCAAGTGTTTTAAGTCCGATAAAATTAACCACTAAGGCTGTCCCCTGTTGCGTAAGCTCCCAAACATTCTTTATTCTGAATATAGGTCAATGTTGTGCTTTGTCTGCTATCTCAACTATTCTTCATTTTTCTGCCATATTTGATGCAAATCTATAAATGAAAAGAACTATATTTTAATTGTTCTTTAATGATAGGAGTGATTCAGTGTAATTTTTATTACAATTCACTGATGACCAGTTCTTGCAGCACCTGCTTGTTTCACCGAAGCAACAATAAGTTGGGATTCGCAAATGCAAAAGAACTTATTTTCAAAGGACCTAATATTTCCACAAACATTCTCAGAAAAATGTAGTGACATGAACAGAATAGTTCACAGTTTCCATCTATTGTTGGAACACTACGTCCTACATGAATTAGCCCATGCAATAACTGTTTGAGTCATCTGCTGCTGTTGCTCATGTGCAACTTTTGTTTTGCAATGCAGGAAAATGTTGGTTCCTCTTCCTGCCCCTCTGGGGCTTGTTGGCCTGGGTAAAGGTTATCTATTTTTGAGTTCATTCTGTTTTGTTTCCATGGCAAATGGAATTAACTTAACGGATGGCCTTGATGGATTGGCTGGAGGGACAGCTGCTCTGGCTTTTATAGGGATGTCAATTGCGGTGCTTCCAATATGTTCTGGTTAGTATGGATAGCCAAGAGCTTAAAATCTTACTTAATTGGATTTTGAGATATTTCCTGTAAGATCAGAGCATGACAGTTGATGTTTTTCCTCAAAAATTATATCTGAAGTATTAAGAATCGGAAGTTCTATTTAATAACCGGCACAGGCTTTTTTTGTGTGACTGTTTATTGAATTCTATTGAATTATTGGCATAGATTGTACAAATATGATGTGAAAGAGAACTAGAATCTGATCAAATTTTATGTAAAGCATCATGGGAGAGATTTAAGTTGTTTTTTCCTAGAGCAGCTCTTTACCAGAATCTGATTGAGGTATTTGTGCATATCATTTTATTCTATCCATCTGACTTGGAAACGGGTATTAAAGAGACTTTAGGCATGATCTTATAGTTTTCAAATAAATAATTTAATCGATACTTTCAATGGTTGACAAGTAACAAGTTGATATCTAACTAATTCTGCTTGTATACTTAAATATGGGTGTCCTTTGCAATGGGCCCCCTACGTATTTTAAATTTGTCGTCAAATGTTAGGAAATAATGTTTTTGATGGATATTGTTTTTAATGAAAGTGATAAACCATTTAATAGAATAGGATTTTTTGTTGAAATCCTTTATTACTTTGTTAGTTTGACAAACACTATCGTGCTGGTAATTTCCAGGCATCAAGAATTGTGGGTAGAATAAAAAACTAAGGGATGTTTTTAACTTTGCAGTCAATGGATTTAACATGTGAACATAAGTCTTTGATGGGAGTCAAGGCCAGAATGTATACGCTGTGCAATTCTTTGCCTCTCAGAAGTGTTTCTCATTGGATGACTAGACTGGTCACAAAAGAATTGGGTGGCTACACATTTCTAAGAACCATCATATTATTGGAAATGCAAATTCAGGTGTATGTACATGCGAACACAGAAGAGCATTAAGGCTAACAGTCTACTAATTTAACTCTTCCCAAGTTCCACAATTTTGGGTGTCCAACTTTTCAGAATCTGAAGTACTAAAGGACAAATGGACTTTTAAAAGTTCGTTCTCAAAAAAGAAAACAGCAGGTAAGGTATATGCCTTGTGATCTTACTTGTATCTCTTGATGTACAATGGGCCCAAAGAGACAATCAATAGGTTTACCTTTCGTGTGCCCAGGTGCGAAGGTTTTTGTAAATTTTGGTCCTTAAGAATCGTGGCATGCAATTAAGAGGAATATTCAGTATTCCTTTTAAGGTAATGGAGTAATAGGATGGTTTCTTCTGTGTAGATCAGGTCAGTTTGTCTTCATCTGGATGTCAATTCACTATGATAAAACACTTAGTCTAAGTAACATGGACACGGTCACACGACACGGCACATGTTTGAAATATATATTTTTTACATGTTTATTATATGCCAAATATATAAATAATTCATTCAAAAGTAATATGTAATATATCACTAATTAAATTTAGAAGTCATATATTTCATCTTATATATGTTTCAATACATATTTAGCGCGCATATTTGCAATATAATTTTAGCAGTAATAAGAGTATTAATAGTGAAAAAGTAAAATTCAAAACTAAGAGATATTTAATAGTAATATTTTCGTTATTTAGGTTCGATCATTAAGAAAGATGGAGAGATTGCTAATAATGTAATCCGTAGAGTTAAAGTTAGTTGGCTCAAGTGGAGGGGTGCTTCTGGTGTTCTATGTGATTGACGAATATCTACAAGATAAAAAGAAAATTATTATAGAATAACTATTTGATCAACGATTTTATATGGGACATAATATTGGGTTGTTAAGAATTATCACGTAAATAGGATGAGTATTGCTAAAATGAGAATGTTAAGGTGGATGTCTAGTAAGACTATAAAAGATAAAATTAAAAATGAAAAAATTTGTAGAATGGTAGGAGTCGTACTAATTGAGGACAAGTTAAGAGAAAATAGATTAAGGTGGTTTGGACACATACAACGTAAATCAGTTGATGCAATAGTAAGTAAAAATGTCAAGATCATGGGTAATGAAAATACTAGGGAGAGATGTAGACCTATATTAACATGAGATGTCGTATTAAGAAAATATATGAACTTATTAAAATTAGTTGAAAATATGGCCTTTAACAGAACAGATTGGCATAAAAGGTATCATGTAACCGACCCCAATTGATTGGGACACAGGTTTAATTCGGTTTGGTTTGGTTATAAGATGCGTTTCAAAAAATTCAAAATATTGTTAAGGTTCAATAAGTGCCATTGAAGTGTGCACAAACTGTAAAAAAAGTGTATGACAGTTGTTGAATCGTACGATTCGCGATTGAAATCGTGCGATTCAATTGGATTCATACACCGAACAATTCAAATCTATGTGATGAATCGCGAAATGACTTGAATCGCATTTCGAATCGATGAATCGGAAGGAGAGTTGATGAATCGTGAGAATCGTTTGATTCTTCTGTGCAAAAATGGTGTCGGGTCTGGGTCAGGTCTGTCAGGCCCGAACAGCAAAAAATTGGTTTTTGGCTCCTTTTTTTTCCCCGCGTTTCTCACTGAATATCAGTTCGAAAAGTCGATTAGGGTTCCTTTATATTGACTTTTGAGATCTTCGAAGCATTATCATCGATCAATGACTCAAAGAAGTAGTTGCTTCTGTTCGGCGCAATTGATGGGTAAAATGAAGCTTTGATTGTGCTGTTCATTCCTTCTGTTCTCAGTGTTCTGGCTTTTTGGGACCACTTCAGTGTTCACTTGCGAGTACCGTACTCTTCAGGAGGACTACTTCGTTTATTTTTAGTCTCTTTCTCCTTTATTATTTTATTTTGTGGTGTTGTCGGTAGTGTTGTGACTTGTAATTGTTGTCTCTTTCTCCTTTACTTTGTTTGCTACTGTTACTACAGTTGAGTGTTGAGAATGGCTGACAAAAGTAAACAAAAGGCAAACAAAAATAATTATCCTACGTGGAATCATTGTACTCGTGTAACAGAAAATAATAGAATGCACTTGAAATGTAATTTTTGTGGAAAATAATATTAGGGTGGGGTGATTCGGAAGAAACACCATTTGGCCGTAGCCCATGATAATATTGGCCTTCTAAAGATGTGAGAACTTTTTTCACAACTATTAGGAGAAAAACAAAGCAATGATATTGTGAATGTGGATGATAAATGTTTTGGGGAGGAAGATGGTAGACTTAAAACTAAGAGAACGATGCATGCATATGTTACTAAGGGAAAGGGAAAAACTTAACAAACTTCGAACCAAATGGTGAAAAAAAGAGAGCCAGTGATTAGAGATATTTGTAAATTTCTCTATGGACATGCATTGGTTTTTAATTTAGTGAAAAGCCCTTTCTTTAAGAAAATGCTGGTGTTAGTTGGTGAATATGGAAATGGATTAAAACCCCCTACTTATCATGAGTTTAGAGTATCATTTTTGAAAAAGGAGGTTAATAGTGTGAATGAAGGATTGGAGGTGTATAAAAAAGAATGGAAGAAAACGGGTTGCACTCTAATGTTCGATGCATAGACCGATGGATAGTCTTGGTCACTTACTAATTTTCTTGTGAATAGCCAAAGTGGTACTGCTTTTATTAGATCAATAGACACCTCGGGTATTATTAAGAATTCTAGGAAGTTGTTTGAATTGTTTGATGAGCTAGTGTTTGAGATTGGAGAAAAAAATGTTGTACAATTGGTGACCGATAGTGCATCGGCATATGTAGGTGTTGGTCGATTATTAGAGAAGTATCCAAAATTGTTTTGGCCCCCTTGTGCGCCACATTGTTTTGATTTGATCTTATCCGACGTAGGTGATTTACCGATCTTCAAAGATACACTAACAGCAAAAGAAATAACTGTTTTCATATATAGACATGCTTGGGTGCTTCATTTGTTTAGAAAGTTTACAAAACAAAGGGAGTTGGCACGACCCGCGGTTACTAGATTTACAATTGCTTTTCTTACATTGAGAAGTATCGAATAGAGAAAGATTCAACTTAGAGCTATGTTTGCATCGGAAGAGTAGGCTACAAGTGTTTATTCTTTTAGCGCTCTTGAGAGGAAAGTGGTTGGGATAGTTTTGGGAGATGCTAGATTTTGGAAGGCAATCAATTATTGCTTGAAGTGTGTCCCCTTTGGTCAAAGTGTTGAGACTTGTAGATGGTGATGCAAGGTTGGCAATGGGGTACATTTACGAAGCGGTTGATAGAGCCAAAGAAGAAATTGCTAAAAATTTTAACAATGTAAGGGCGAGATATGGTCGCATTTGGAGGATTATTGGTGAGAGATGGAATTTGCAACTCCATCAACCCTTCATGTGGCGGCATACTTCCTAAATCCTAAGTTCGTTCTTCACTCATATATTGTTTAAAACTTTGAATCCTATTTTTTGTGTTATACTTGTAGTAAAGAATCTATTTTTTTTTTTTTACAAATTCATGTATATATTGTATGTTCCATTATGATGATAATTTTCATCCGAATATGGAAGTGAAACTTAGGTTTATATAAAACCATTGAGAAGATGTTTCCCGAGTTAGAGAGAAGGGTTAAGATTGATGAGCAACTAGAGAAGTTTAAAATGGCTGAGGGAATGTTTGGTATGAGCATGGCCATCGTGACAAGAGACAAGAAGCAACCCGGTAAACTTTAATTTTGAATTTATAATTCATTGGGTTGTAAAATTTGAAGTCATTATAATTTATTATTCTTTATTCTCTAACATTATATTTTTGTCATAGCATTATGGTGGGAGAGTTTTGGTGAAGAGTGCAAAGAGCTTCAAATGCTAGCTATAAGGATCCTTAGCCTCACTTGTAGCGCCACCGGATGTGAAAGGTATTGGAGCACTTTTGATCATGTACACTCCAAAAAGCGGAGTGGTTTAGAACAACAAATGTTGAATGCTTTGGTATTTGTAAAGTATAACATTCAACTAGAAATAAGACAATTGAAAAGGCAAGAGAGGGGTGACACCTATGATCCGATTTGTTTGTCGGATATGGAATCCGATGATGAATGGATTACTGAGATGGAAGATCCATATCTACCTATATATCAAACATGGATGGACATCCAAGAGTGCTTCCAAGATGAAGCAGTTAGCGGCACTAAGAGGAAAAAAGGTATAATTCAAAATTCTAATTCAAATTCTAATTACTTATTCACATTCAAGTTGAGGTATTTACTCTCAATATATATTTTTAATGTAGGATCAAGAAACTTAAATGCCATTGTCGACAAGAAAGGAAAATGTAAATTAATTGATGAGGATAATGAAGTGGAAGTAATTGAGAGTGATGAGATGGAAGAACATGAAGAAGAGCTAAATGAAGCAGCGCTAGTTGAAGATGATGATGGGGTTGACTCCGATCTAGATATCGGAGATGAAGATGATGATGCTTGATGATGAAATGATTATGATTTGAAGACATTTTTGGAACTTTTAATTTTATGATTTTGCCTAATGTCTAAATTTTTGAAGTTGAAGTTGTGAACCTTGATGATTAAAAAACACTTTTGACTTGAGTTTTTCTTAACTTCTTGTATTTGAAATGGTTATTGACATTGTTCTTAAATTATATTATTATAGCATGCCATAATCAATTATACAAAGTAGAATCATAGATCGCGGCGAGGTTTGGACCCACATCTTTTGCTTATACACGCAAGCGTCTTACCCGTTAGACCGCGCGATCATTATTCAAAACAAGTTTTGCATCGAGTTAAACAACTATTTTTGTTTATATTTTTAATGTAATTTTAATATCTATAAAGTATATATAGGTTATTCTATATATGTAAAAATTATGACCGAATCTCTATGATTCACAATTTGATTCGATTTACAATTCGAAAAACACTAATTACGACTCACGATTCAATTCACAATTTGACAACTATGGTAGACAATGGCATTTAAGTTTCTTGGTCTTACATTAAAAATATATATTAACAGTAAGTACCTCAACTTGAATGTGAATAAGTAATTAGAATTAGAATTAGAATTTTGAATTATACCTCTTTTACTCTTTTTAGCGCCGCTAACTCCTTTATCTTGGAAGTACTCTTGGATGTCCATCCATGTTTGATCTATAGGTAGATATGGATCTTCCATCTCGGTAATCCATTCATCATCGGATTCCATATTCGATAAACAAATCGGATCATAGGTGTCACCCCTCTTGCCTCTTCAATTGTCTCATTTCAAGTTGAATGTTATATTTTATAAAAACCAATGCATTCAACCGTTGTTCTAAATGATTCAGCTTTTTGGAGTGTACACGATCAAAAGCGTTCCAATTCCTTTCACATCCCGTGGCGCTACATGTGAGGCTAAGGATCCTTATAGCTAGAATTTGAAACTCTTTGCACTCTTCACCAAAACTCTCCCACCATAATGCTATAACAAAAATATAATGTTAGAGAAAAGCGGTTGCAAATCTAGTAATCGTGGGTCGTGTCAACTCCCTTTGTTTTGTAAACTTTCTAACAAATGAAACACCAAGGCACGCCTATATATGAAAACTGTTATTTCTTTTGTTTTTGTTAGTGTATCTTTGAAGATCAGCAAATCACTTATGTCGAATAAGATCAAATCAAGACAATGTGCCGTATAAGGGGACCAAAACAATTTTGGATACTTCCCCTCTAATAATCGACTGACACCTACATATGCCGATGTACTATTGGTCACCACTTGTATTACATTTTCTTCTCTAATTTCAAACACTAGGTCATCAAGCAATTTGAACAACTTCGTAGAATTCTTGATAATACCAGAGGTATCTATTGATCTAATAAAAACGGTACCATTTGGGCTACTCACAAGAAAATTAGTAAGTGACGGAGACTTTCGATCGGTCCATGCATCGGACATTAGAGTGCAACCTGTTTTCTTCTATTATTTTTTATACACTTCCAATCTTTTATTCACGCTATCAACCTCCTTTTTCCAAAATGATACTCTAGCCTCATAATAAGTAGGGGGTTTTAATC
Source organism: Heliamphora pulchella (assembly GCA_032270985.1). NCBI lineage: Eukaryota > Viridiplantae > Streptophyta > Magnoliopsida > Ericales > Sarraceniaceae > Heliamphora > Heliamphora pulchella. The sequence continues at coordinate 8,334,558 of JAULJZ010000009.1, read as the reverse complement.
TCTTTCCATATTCACCAACTGACACTAACATTTTCTTAAACAAAGGGCTTTTCACTAAATTAAAAGCCAATGCATGTCCATAGAGAAATTTACAAATATCCATAATCACAATCTCTCTTTTGTCACCATTTGGTTAAAAGTTTGTTGAGTTTTCCCCTTTCCCTTAGTAACATATGCATGCATCGTCCTCTTGGTTTTAAGTCTACCATCCTCCTTTCCAAAATATTCATCATTCACATTCACAATATTACTGCTTTGTTTTTCTCCTAATAGTTGTGAAAACAGTTATCTCACATCTTCAGAAACTTGAGAACATGGGCCAATATTATCATGAGTTCTGGCCAAATGGTGTTTCATCGGAATCACTCCACCCCAATATTCTTTTCCACAAAAATTACATTTCAAGTGCATTCTATTATTTTCTGTTACATGGGTACAATAATTCCACGTGGGATCATTATTTTTGTTTGCCATTTGTTTACTTTTGTCAGCCATTCTCAACATTCAGCAGTAGTAACAGTAGAAAACAAAGTAAAGGAGAAATAGACAACAATCACAAGTCACAACACTACCGTCAGCACCACAAAATAAAATAATAAAAGAGAAATAGACTAACAGTAAACGAAATGGTTCCTCTAAAGAGTACGTTACTTGCAAGTGAACACTGAAATGGTTCCAAAGCCAAAACACTGAGAAAAGATGAAATGAACAGTACAATCAAAGCTTCGTTTTACTTGTCAGTTGCGCCGAATAGAAGCAACCTCTTCTTTGAATTTATTGATCGATGATAATGCTTCGAAGATCTCAAAAGTCAGTATAAAGGAACCCTAATCGACTAATCGAACTGATATTAAGTGAAAAATGCGGGGAAAAAGAGCCAAAAATCAATTTTTTGCAGTTCGGACCCGACAGACCTGACCCAGACCCGATGCCATTTTTGCGCAGAAGAATCGAATGATTCTCACGATTCATCAATTCTCCTTCCGATTCATAGATACGAATTGCGATTCATGTCATTTCGCGATTCATCACGTAGATTCGAATCGTTCGGTGTATGAATCAAATCGAATCGCATGATTCGAATCGCGAATCATACGATTTCGACAACTATGGTCGTACTTTATTTCACATCTGCACATATAAGACATAATATTGACATAGACTATTTTGCATTTGAGAGGCACTGTCCCCACATTGCTCCCAAGAAAATTTCACATTTGTTTTGTCAAGATATTTCTTCATAACTGTATCGACAATTGCAGACAGAAATTTGAAATATAATCACTTTGTTTTCAATGTTTTGGTTTCTAGAATTTTAATTGCATGATGATAAACAGTGCCGAATCTTGATGTTCTGCCAAAAATTAAGAAATTTTGAACCAAAATATTGACTCTTGCATTATAAATCAGATCTTGCTGTATTTGGAGCATCAATGGCAGGAGCTTGTATTGGTTTTCTTTTGCACAACCGGTACAGGGCATCTGTATTTATGGGTGATATTGGTTCCTTGGCATTAGGTGGAGCTCTAGCTGCCATGGCTTCTTGTACTGGAATGTTTCTTCCATTATTCATTTCATCTGGGATCTTTGTTCTGGAGGCAGTATCAGTTATATTGCAGGTATTTTGTATACATACCTTCTTTTTATTTTTCTTGGTGATCTTTGGCTCTCCCTAAGAAACACAGACGCTTAAAAGGAGATGGCGTGTCTGTGTCGGACACCTACACTACTTGTCAGATACTTGTCTATAGGTGTCCTTTTATTTATTTTTTATTTCTTATAATTGGATACTCTTTGCACACTTGGAGAGCACACATTTGTCACTTAAACACTTTTGAATCATCTTACAAGTTTTAAATAAATGGTAACTTGCAATCTAACGATGAAATGAAAGTAATACATTGTTACATTTATTAATCTGTTAACCTTTTCATTTTTAAAGTTTACAAATGATAGATTTCAAGACTTCACCTCTTATGGTTATACCTATTTTTGTAGCACAAAATCCTCAAGTATATCACAATTTGTTGATAGAACTTTATAATATAGATATTTGGTCTTTTTATTCACAGTTCTTACCTAGTGTGTAGAACATGAAAATAATTTCCTTACTATTTTGTTATGATAAAATATAAATATGTTTTTGATATGAAAAAAGTTGTGTAGTAATTATTTTCATGTATGTAACTCTCTACTGTTGCGCCAAGGCTCTCCTTCTAAATGGCAGCCTGGTGGACGAGAAGCTCTTGCGTATGCAGGGTCCAGGGAAGGAGTGGACCACGATGGGTCTATAGTACGTAGTCATACCTTGCATTCGCAAGATATTGTTTTTACACCTCGAACCCGTGATCTCCAAGTCACATGTCATTTTCATGTATTTGTATATAAAATACAAAAACCGATTGACGTGCCTCTACTGTGTCGTATCTTCTTTTTTTTTTTTTTTATATTTTTATATTTTTTTTAAAAATGCTGTGCTAATGTGTCCTTATCATGTTGACACCCATAGCTCTTGTATCGCCTTTTTGTACTAGATTTTAGCTGTAAGTTTCTGTACCCAACGACAAAGCATAGGGATAAAATAATAAAAGAAAAAGAAAGAAGAGAATACATAAAAATGTTTCGTCTATAGATAAATATATAGATGCCCTAAAAGCTGCTTCAAAGTTTGTGTTAGCATGTTTTATCTATTAGGATTAGTTTCTGACGCGTCAAAGAAATGAAGAGGGTGATAATGCAATATTCATGAGCTTATAACCAACCCACCATTATGTTTTAGGTATTCTTCTTCAAGACCACCAAATGCTTATTGGGAGCTGGCCACCGTTTACTCCGGATGGCACCATTTCACCGCCACCTTGAGCTATGTGGTGTCAAAGAACCAATTATTGTTGCAGGTGCATATGTTATTTCTTGCTTGTTAGCTTTATTTGCGGGATACGTCGCTCTTGTTTCAGCATAAGTAGTCGAAGCATTTTTCTGTTCGACCCCCAAGTACTGTAGTAATGGGTTTCACTTGCCATTCTTTTATTCCTTCTCTTACTTTGTTCATTATTTTGTTCTGGGATCACCATGATTATTCTTCCCTTGAGAGAAAAATGTAAAAATTCTGTTACATGGACTCTAGTACGGGTGTCGAGTGTAGGCGCACATGTAAGTGTCGGATTATTTAATTCTCATATCAAGGACATTGAGACACGACAAAGTATTTAGATTCTTTAATATATATATTAAAATTTTTAAGATAAATAGTATTTACAAAGTCTTATTGAGCATTTCGTGCATAATATTAGAATTTTTGTATAATTTTATAGTAAACTCGAATTACTAAATATGCTTTTTATGTAAATCTCCAAGTAAAACATGGGACATATATCTTATACCTTTATTGATGTGTCCTTGCTAGTATTTTATATATTAAAAAGAGTTAATGTAACATATGAATGTTACAAATACCATATACATGTTGATGCAGGCCAGTTTTGAGGATAAGTTTGCTCATTACAATTTGAGATTCCAAAGCCTAAATTAGAAGCTCTATCTGGTTGCATAAATGGCAACAGCTCATCTCAATGAGTAGTCTTATTAATTGTCTACCCTATATATATATATATATATATATATATATGTTTTGTGTGTTTGGAGTGTTCTTTTGCTAAATATTTTTTACAAGATGGTGTGTGGCATTTTTGAAACTAATAATTTGTAACAAAAATTGAGTGCTTGATAAAATTTGTAATTTATAGTTGAAATAAAAGAAAAAAATAATTATAACTTGTAAAAGATGTTATGAGTATTTGAAAATGTTGTAATTTATAATTAAAATTAGTAACAAAAAATTAAAAATTACTAGACGTAATTTTGTCAAACATTACGTGAGCAATGTCATTGTTACTTCAAAACTATCCAATAATAACCCGACAAATTGACGCCCTAATTCTACTTTTTTGTTTTGTTTAAGAAATCTCTTTCATTTTAACTTGAGTTAAGAAAATCAGGAACAGAGCAGGCTGTCGGCCAATGGGACTTTCCAATTGTTTCTGACATTACTCAATGGCATCAATCACGTGATTTAACACAAGATTTAAATGTCATTTGCATATATATATTTGGCCAAACATAAAAATGATTTAAAGGAGCGGGTCTAAGCAATTTATGCGTTAGGATCCAATTATATAGACCAAACCCACATAAAATAATTGTGTACATATTAAAAGAATACTGTCCAATTTATTGATTTTCTTCTTCATTTTTCATATTTCTTATGTAAGGAACTAAATTCAAGCAATAATGTTTCAAAAGCTAACTTAATTTTTTGACGCACCTACTCTTGTCCCTAGACAAAATATATAACTCAATCGAGTTTAAAATGAATTTTATATGATTTTTCAAACATAAGATGTCTATCCAGAATTGTTTGAGAAATGTGAACCATCTTTTAAAAAAGACTTATTACCTATCTTTTGGGCTACCCTCTTCCCTGCCCATCAAGCTCCAAAGTCTCTTGAACTGGTGAACACTAAAAGCAAAGCTTTAGACTCTGTGATGGATAACCATACGAAGCTAAACCTAAAGTAAGAGCATTGCCCTCAACTTCTTTGCATACCATTGATTACAGAAAATTGGGGCACTCATCCAGCCAAACCTGGTAGCCTATATCCCCTTGAGAGCGCTCATATCTGGCTAAGAGGTGAGCGGCTTGGTTCCCAATGGACGTGAAAGCATTTTCATTTCTTACCACTTAAATCATCCCGATCTAAGAATGCGGGAATCATCACATATGACACCGGCCTTAATAGTGTAAACCACTGTCAATGAATCACAATCACCTTCCAGATGAACATCTCTTGGCCCCAACTCTTTGTGAACACAACCGCCTTTCTTGCAGCCAAAGTTTCAATAATGTCGACCTCACCAACATTGCAGGACGTGTCCATATACGCGACATTAAAGGCCCCTTTTCCATTTCTCATTATTATTCCCATAGCCCCACAACCATCTTTGTTCAAGGCTAATCAAAATTTATTTTAAAGAACTCCTGTTTAGGAGGTTCCCACGAATCCCACTGTCACCCTTTGACAAATAGCAATTCTCTAGTTGCCTTTAACAAAATTTGTCGAACAGGCTGTTGCGAAGCTTGCTAGTCCATGCTCTATGTGCACCACCTAGTTTAATTTTCTCCTAAACATCTAAATTAGAACAAGAAAGCTTACAGATTGATGATCAATAATGTATAGATTTTTGTAAACAAGAAACTAAAAGATTACGGAGGAAACTGGCACATAATTAGTGACCCAAAAGTAAAATTGCTGAAAAGAACCCTAAGACAAAAATGAAGAGTACCAAAACGGAAACCCTAATGTAATAATGAAATGGAGGAGAAAGAAAAAAGATGCATTTCAATCCTCAGTTTCATTAACACCTTCTTGAATTCTTTGTGTGCACTCCTTTTTTTTCTTTTCTTTGTACCATTTGGTGTTCTCCCATTTCGTAGCCATGTGAATTTTTCATAATTCTTAAATTACTCTCATTTCTCTCACCCCTTTTTTCTCTCAAAAATTACCTATAACCACCTATTCTCTCTCTCTACAAAATATCTATCAATTTTTCTCTTAATTATTTAATTTTAAAATTATAATTACTTTATGTTTGCACACGCATGTGCCAATCGCTGTATCTATTATATTTTAATAAAGAAAGTCCTGAGTTTGGTGAAGTTTCTGAAACATTTTTAGTTACCCGCAATACCCCAAAACTAACTTTATAATTTCACTATTGTTGGGTTTTCCTCCCAAACGATTGAAGCTTATGCTTATAAAAAATTACCCACGCTTGACATTTATGTTTTCAATTTTCAAATGATAAAAACTGTCAATCTCTCTCAAGATCAAGAAACCCAGAAATTGAAGCACGTCCCGCACAACATCCGAAACCTCAAGGATGTGCGTTACCGTGATTGCCATTGCTATCAGATTCATCAAAAACATGGATAACAAGTCTATGTTTGCGAGCTGTAATTCAAATGATTTGTGTTACAAAAAAAGAAATGACTCTTTCGCAGATAATTCGAGACCAAAAGTGAACTCGACGAATCTTTGAACCTTTGAATCCAAACAGGGATCAAATACAGGATTTGTGTCCCATACCCTTACCGAGATCACCATTGCTATCAGATTTATCAAAAAACTAGAGGAAAGTGATATTGAATGATTTGCAAATGACCAACAGCCAGTTCTTTGTCCAATGTTTTGCTCAACTCATTTTTAAACGTTTTAATTGAAGTGTTTCTCTAATCTTTACCGAGTGACTGTGTAAAATATATCGATTTCTCAAGTTTTTGAAGTTCATTCTCCATTGTTTGACGAAATATGTTTATTTCCTCCTCTTCCAAGAGGTAATCATTTTTTTAATAGAATAGATTTATACGACTATATTTATATATTTTTATACTTGGTTTTATTTTTTATTTGTTAGAACTTGAGACAAAAAAACCCGGGAAGGAATGAAACAAGAAAACAAGGTCGGGGATTACGTTATAAATGGATCAGTTTCCCCTCTGAGGTATGTGTCTGTCTGTATGTATGTAACTATCATTCTCTTCTCCTTTAAAATTAAGGAAAGACATCTGAGAATTCACTTCGTTTTTAATTTTTCATATTTCGTTTTCTTCATTGTGGTTGTTTTTCTTTCATTTAATTTTCTATATTAGCCTTATTGATGACACCTTTCATATGGGAAGATGAATTGTTTCAAGGATTTTCAAAGGAAAAAATGTTCAAAAAAATTACTTATTCATCCATGCATCCATTGTAGCAGGGCGAAGCCAAGTGACGATACACAGGAGCCTCGCCCCGTGCAGGTGTTGATGTCGCCTAAATCGATAGTCGATGATCTTATTGCGGTGGCGCTTCGGCAGTACGCGAAGGAAGGAAGGTGGCCGATCTTCACTTTGATCGTATCCTCGGCTTCGACCTCCATTATTCGCGTTTATATCTTAGAAAGAAAGCCTGCGATCCCTCTCTCTCTCTCTCTCTCTCTCTCTCTCTCTCTCTCTCATCTATTGTAGCCGTTTGATTGCTTGACTTTGTTCAATGTCGATCACACACAAAAGTTATTAAATTCTATTTCTAATTATTTCTTGTTACAACCGATTACATTTTTTAAAACTCCATTTACCTGTAAATGAGTAGGCATCAAATTTGTGAATACTATTTGATTAATATCTTTGTATTTCGTTCCACATTCTATACATTTTCTTTGATACTATAATTAGTTCTTCAATATTACGGTATATATTATTGTATATTAGTTTTTATATTTCATTTAAAATTGATGTAATTTACATGTGAGATTCTTTACGAATTAATAATTGTGCGCGGTACAAATTGGAGATTTGTTTGGCACAATCAGGGCCCAGTTGATTGGCCTAGTACTAAAGACTCCGAATAGAATATGGGCCAAGCTCCTCGCCGCCGAACTCACTGGATGCTCCTTACTCCGCCGCCGAACTCCTGCAACCACCAAGAACACCGTTAGTGCCTTCCGGCCTAGTATGATCGGGAGGCACTCCGACGCTCAAGTTAGATATCTCTCAGGGTAGTTTCTAGTCAAGAGTTTGGGTTAAGAATTGCGTACCTGTAGGTTTGAGAGTGCCTTCCTTTATATAGGGATTGAAACCCCATGAGGCTGAATCCTCTCAGGATTCTGCCTCTTGATTCTTTAAAGATTTGCTTCTTATCCTGTAGATCAAATTTTGATTTGTTTCCATCTTGTATATCCGATCAAATCGTATACAAGATGGAAACTTATCTTTCCATTGAGAGGCCGACATGGGCTCTATTAGTCCGGGTTGCCCCTGTCTGGGGTGGGCCGAACTTGTATGGCCCGAACAACTGATGGCCCGGACTAATTCGAGCATTGAACCAGTACGTTTTGGGTTGGCCTCTCATCTGGGGCCTTGGTCCCTTTTAATTGGGTTGGGTTTTAGGCCCATAACTTTTGTCCACCCTTAATTGCCCCTAGCTCTGGTTCTTTGATCGGCTGGTATGCTCGATGAAGGGCCAGAGTTTTGTATCTTTGTTCGGTTGATAATCCATGTTTGCACGGTGTTCATGCAGTCGAGTTGTTCGGGATGTGTACTGAGTGATGGAGTTCCAAGGGGTGATCCGTTGTTCGGAGACCTCTATTCGGCTCCTCGGGTGATGGTTAGGCTGCCCAAATCTGTTGAGTTGCCCTCATAACTGATGACGGCTAGCCTCGAGCCTTGTGTTGCTAACGTGGCGAGCTCTGATTGGATCTCTGAAAGGGCACGCGTCGTTCCAGGGAACAACGCTTGTAATAATTACAGACGGCGCATTAAATGCACCAATCTTTTCAAATGTGACGGGTATAAAAACCCGTTTGGATGGCTTTTGTCACTTTTTACCATTTTTGGACTCTCTCTCTGAAAACCGTTCTTGCGATTTTCGGCGAACTAAACTCCTACCTCCGGCAACGTATTTTTCCAGAAACCGGCGACCTTCCATCGTTGCAAAAACTTGTAAGCATCTCGCATTTCTTTTAGCTGCTCTTTTGCTGCTTTGAGTACAGTTTGCCTTCGTTTCTTTCTCCTCCTTCTCTTTGTTTCTCATTTTCTCCAAAAAGATGGGCAAACTCAGGAAGTTAGTATCGATGCCGGCGGCAATGCGTTAGTTCCTGCGTCGATACAATGTTTCGGACGATGTTTGCATCACCCTAGCCAATCCGGATGACTCCCGAGAAGAGAATTGAAAAAAGCTACCCCTTCCACTTGTTGCCATAGTGGAAGGGGGTGTTCGGTTCTCGATTCATCCCCTCATTCGGCGAGTACTCCGGCATTAGCGGGTAAGCCCCATGCAAGTCTCCTCTAATGTCTTTAGAGTGGTCATGGAGGTTGTTGAGCTAAACCGTATCCTGGGTACCAATCTTGGCATCTGGGATATAGTTTACTGTTACAACATGGTGAAGCACTCCTCCGAATCATATTACCTCAAAGCGAAGAGGGTGGCTGAGAAACTTGTTATAGAATTACCGGACTCCGGTAAGGATGTCGATGATGATTTTTTGTACATAACAGGGAACTTCGAGTTCTGTCCCGGGGAAGAGCACGGCATCTTCACCATCCCTTGAAAGGACGGACTGGGACCCGGTAGGTCCCCCTACTACTTGTTTGTCTTTATTTCCCACTTATGCTTCCTTACATCCATCTGAATCCTTGTTTGTTTCTTTGTTCGGTACAGGTGAAGTAGCCAACAATCGGGCTCGTGGGCCTCTTCTAGGAGTCCACTTGGAAGATTTGAGAAAGGTGTGGGAGTACAAAGGTCTCCCCGAGCAGAAAGGTCTTGGAAGGGCCACCCACATCCTGCTCAAATATATACCAACATACCGAAGCTTCATCAGACCCAATACATCTGGTGTTTGGGTGGTCGCCAAAGCTTCCGCGTCGGTCGACGCCCCAGAAGCGATAGTCCCGCTATTCAATAGGACGGAAAGGCAAGTCACAATAGCCCAACCTTCATTCATTGTAGCTAAGCCTGGTCCCTCCTCGCCAGGGTACACCATCTCCATCTCCTCTTCTTCCTCTTCGGCTGACACAACCGATCTCACTTGGATCGAGGAGATGGCAAAAAGGAAGGCCCCAGCGGCTGATCTTTCGGAGTTTCTCACCTTGGGGGGCCCGAAGAAGAAAGTTACGGTGGTGTCTACTACCCGGTCCAAGGCTACCGACCTGGTCGTTGAACTGTCAATGGCGGTGACCGACCAAGAGGCACCTCCCCCAGCCCCAAAAAGATTGAAGAAGGCTGCTAAGATTATAGAAAAAGACAAGGGGAAGGAGAAATGAGGAGAGAAAGAAAAGGCCAAGAAAAAGAGAGTTGCCGAGGCCGAGCAGGGGCCAGAGCCGTGGACCCCTAACCTTAAAAAGGGGGACCGCCCCATAAACATCGATGACAAAGCCTCCTCCCCGGACACTGCATACAGGTTGAGCAAGGCCTTACTTCTCCCTTCAGACATGGAGGAGGTGCGGAAGCTTCCGCACGAGAAGCTGGTGAAATCCACCATTCGCCATTCCATCCAGGTACTCCACATTTGGCTTGTTATTTCTATTCGGTCTTGTTTTGTCATGACTAATTCTGTTCGGTATTTCTTCTTTCAGAGCCTGCAGCGCATGATGGCGATGGTGGAACGCGTCGAGACTCAAGAAGGGGAATTGAAAAAACTCTGCCAAACCAACTTCAACTATCTTAAGAAGATGAGCAAACTTGAAGCCAGCCTTCGGGAGAAGACCAAGATTGCCGACACTGCCAAGGCCTCTCCGAACTGAAAATCATGGAGGCTGCCCTGAAGGGCCAGCTACAGGAGAAGGAGGACCAGCTCTTGGCTTCCCAAGCCCAGCTCGGCAAAACTGAGGCCGAACTGGCTCTTACCAGCGAGAAGGCGTATGCTGAGGGGGTTGCTGAGGCGATGGAGAACTACAAGGGGCAGATCCCCAAACTTCAGGACATAATTTTTGCTGCTGCATGGGAGGCGGCTCTTCAAGCAGCTGGGGTTGAATCCACTTCTCCTCTATACACCGAGGTCCCCCTTCCAAGCAAGCAAGTGGAGGAAGAAGGAGAAGTAGCAGGGGAGGCCGGAGTTGCTGCTCCGGAGCAAGGCCAAGGGGAGGCGATCGTGGCTGACCCTATTACTGCCGAGGAAGTGGGTACGCCCGTCGAAACAACTGAAGATTTCTTAACCACCCCTTAAGAGCATCCCCCGTCTGACAATTATTTTGTTATTGCCCTTCGGGGCCTTTGCTTGTAGCTTCGAGGGTTTCAGCCCGTCTTCTATCAATGAAAAGAACTTTTTATTTTAGTCTTGCTCTTCATACTTACACTCGTCTTTGATGAACTTTCATCC
>JAULJZ010000009.1:8306366-8321690 GCA_032270985.1 Heliamphora pulchella | reverse complement strand
TGGATCACTTCCCGATGATCGAACTGAAGCACTATTCCAGCTGTTTTCATCATCGAATTCACCTAAGATTAGGCGGGGTTAAATTGGTTGTCTACACATGGCAAACCATACTAAAACATAATACTTTAACAAATACACCTCTTTTATTAAAAAAGAATCTCATTTGAAGGGTGAAAATATTTGGCAGGTAGGATTTCGTTGCTCCGATTTGAACATAAGGATGACTCAAAAGGGTTAGAAAGGAAATGAGGCGAACCGATTTGAAAATAGGTGCAAAACAAGCAAGGTCAAAAAAATACCCCCAGCAGACAGACCGCTCGATCGGTCTGAAGATCGGTATTTCACTGCTCACAGTAATTTTGACGTGTAAGTAAGAAACTACAACCCCCAATTGACTGCTCGATCGGTTTGAGGACCGGTCGACCGATCGATCGGTCTTCTCTTGTTTTCCATTTCTCCTTTAGACTATTTTAAAGCCCAACACTTAACTAAAACATTTTTAGCAAGAATGTCATACAAGGGCCCTAGAAAAATCATCAAATTTGATAAGAAAGAAGTTTTTAATCATCAAAACAAGGAGATTGAAACTCCAACATCCATTCAAACAAAGATAATTACATACATTCAACTCAAAATCTTTGAATTTGCATGGCACAAGGTTCAAAAACCAACTTAGAGAGTCTACATCAATATCATTTAATAATATTCAAGTTCGCAAGACATGGCCATAAGGCTTTACAACCCTTTGGGCATTAATCACCACACATGTTTATCTAAATATTAATACAAAACAACTTCAAAACATCCCTCCTATGCATCACGCCACAAGATTATCACCAACACCTGAAACGGGTTTATACAAACACCGTAAGTCAAGGCTCAAGAGGATAACACTTAACATGAATAAATTCAAAAAATATAAAAAGGGTAATTCATGCAACTACCATAGCACATAAGCAATTCTTTAAACTTTCTTTTCTTCCCAATCCTCAACAAGCTCCACAATTTTGCATTTCACAGTTTTTACTAAATGCAGTATTGCCACTCAGGCAAGAATCACTACATAGGTAGGGAATGCCACACAGAAAAATATCGGCAAACAGGCTAATATCTCCACGCAAGTTAGAGTCGCCACACAGGCTAAGATTGTTACAATGGTTAAAGTCGTCAGACAGGCTAATATCGCCACACAGGTTAAAGTAGCCACATAAGCTAAGATTGCCACAAAAGCTAAAGTCGTCACAGAGGCTAATATCACCACAAAAGCTAAAGTCACCATACAAGCTAATATCGCCACACAGGCTAAAATTGTCATAAAGGTTAGTACGACAATTTCACAATTCACATAGATTAACTTTAAACATATCACAATGCAACACATGCATAAATCATTTAATCTCAAAGGTGGGTATTAGCCCTTTTTTATTCATTATTCGAAACTCAACATACATATATACCAAATCTCCAATTATCCTATCAATCCCTTAATTTCACAATCAAACTCAATTAACACATCAAACCCTAGAATCTCTAACTTTTCCCAATAACTAGGGTTTTAAATTCAAGACCAATAGCAACATATGTAAACACCCAAATTTCACTTAACTCAATTAAGTTCATCATTTCTTACTCAACACCTACCAAATCCTAATTTTTAAATCTCCATAGAAACTATGGTTTTACAAAAATAAGAGATTTCATGTCATTTTACTTAAATGAGGGCAAATAATCAAATATTCATTGAGTTCATTCAAGATTAGTCGAAAATTCTATCTCGGTGAACCAAAAATCGAAACTTTAACACACCCGAAATGCTGGAACTCGCCAAATGAAGAATCTATTTGGTTGAAAGTGTAGCCCTCGTCGCCTAGAACATTCTTTGTTCTTGTGGTATTGATTAGCTCCAAGCTTAAAGGTCCCAAATGTAGATAGAGAAAATGAGAGAGCTTAGGTCTCTAACAACGGAGGAGGGAAAAAGATAAGAGAAGGAGAGAGGATAGAGGATAGAGGAGAGAGGAGAGAGGGATCGGGTGAGGGAAAGGGAGGAAGAGAAAGAAGCATCTTTTAGAAGTTTTGGCACAAATGCCAAAGCCACTCATAAAGCATTGCCCAAAAATATCACCCATGTATACATGATGTATTTAATTCACACTAAATTATTCAAGCCATCCCGAAAGTAATATTTTGACTTAATATTAATTTTAAATTTTTATTTGAAAAAATAATCGAAACCAAAATTATTCTCAGATTAAATTTCTCGGGTCTCCGCACACACACGCAAGTCCAATGAAGTATATTAAAAAGTTACCGGACCCATTGACCACACACATATAACAAGTATACAATCTCAAAATTAATACTAAATAGGTAAACTATCTAATAAACACTTAATTATAAAAAATTTAAATTGGGAACGAGTCTCACAACCTTCCCCCCTTAGGGAATTTTGTCCCTGAAATTCATTACACGTCAAGGTACAAACGACTCCAAATACTTGGAACGAACTTTCAACTCACGTTCCCACGTGGCCTCCTGCATTACTAATACTTAATGCTCAAGAAACCCTAGCCGCTTCTCGCTAGCGACCACTGTTAATCGTGCAATAGTATGGGCTCAGGCTTTTTCCCCCTCGGCCAGCTCAACATCCTCGCCACCGTTGTCGTCCTCTCTGCCAGTAGTGTGGTCAGCACCGAGGACTTCGCATTCATCGACTTCTATCTTATCTACATCTACTTTTACTTCCTTTCAAAGGTTGTATTCCCAACTCTCACTCCTTCCATGGAACATCGGTCATCAGACTCTTTCTTCCCATCCCCTACATCTTCGTTGCCGCCATCCTCACTCCCTTGCTTTCCTCCTTCATCCCACATATCTGGCCACCACTGACCGCCGACCGCCAACCATTCTCTCATTCTATGGAACCCCCATCATCGAACTCTTTCCTCCCATCACCTACATCTTCGACGTCGTCTTCCTCACTCCCTTGCTTTCCTATTCCATCCCACAGACTTGGCCACCACCGACTACTCGTGCACAGATCTGGCCACTGCCAACCACTCGTGCACAAACCTGGCCAAGCCGACCACCGATCATCGCCAACCAGATCTGGCCTCGTCGTCGTCTTCATCCTTAGTTCTCTCTCTCTCTAACTGAGAAATCTCTCAGTTTAAATTTGTCAATTTTTTTTTCACTTAAACTGAGAAATTTCTCAGTTAAATTCTATGAAAAATTTTTCTAGAAATTTCAACTAAGAAATTTCTCGTATAAATACTATGGAAAATTTTCTTTCTTTCTCAGTTAAATGCTATGAAAAAATTCTCTAAAAATTTAAACTGAGAATTTTCTCAGTTAAATGTTATGAGTAATTTCTCAACAAATTTAAAATGATAAATTTCTCAATTAAAAGAAAAAGAATCTTATTCTTCTTCTTCCTTTAAAATTCTAACCCTTCAAAGACTTCGCTAGAGAAGAAGGAGAAGATTGACAGCAGAGAAGAAGATGAAGCAGATAGTCATCGGAGGCGGAGGGCTAGGGTTTCGTCGGTGCCATTGTAAGCGGCAGTGCCGGAGAAGAAGGACACTGACACTAGAGAAGAAAAATAAGCAAATCGGCAGCAAGAGGCTAGGTGGTTTTGATGTTTGACTGTTACTAGGAGCATTTTGAGCAAAGAAAAATAAAATGGGACCTATTTTTTTAAAAAAAAATTCTGAAATGGGACTAATTCTTCTATAAATCTTACATATGGGACCTCTATTTAAAAACCCCTTAATTTTATTGCATGTTGATATGTTAGTTTAAATTAATGTAAACATGTGACACGATTATGTGATTGTTTAATAATTCATCAAATATTATTATGATAATGAGATGTGTTAGTTGAATATTAGCATTTTATCTTAAATGTTTTGTTCATATTGTTTTTAGGCATGATAAAATGAGATTTCTCCATGTTAATTTTACTTCTTAACTTGAGGTGCATTTTCTCATGATAAATTAGTATCATGTCTTAACCATGAGGTCGTATGCTTACATTCATGGGAATGGGTTACGGGAATCACACCTTATTATTCAGAGATAAAAATAAATGGTTGTTGGAACAATGGGATATGCACATGGATATCTTGAGTCATGCTATATCTTGAGCAGTGTCATGCCGTGAGCTGTGTACCTCAATTAAGTGTATGAATGAGAATTGATGAATGAGAACATATGAGTGGACGAACTATAGTGTACGGGAACATCACAGTACCATGTGAAGTATGAGGTGATAGTGGATCGTATAGATCACACACTAGACCTTGATGCCTTTTGATCGGTAAACTTAGTTTGAGCTTGTTGATCGGAGTCAAGATGGTTCTTACGGCCAGTTGAGCCTAGTATTACGTGGTTTAATCAATCTTCGTAAAATTTAAGAAATCATTATCATAAAGTTTATCATGCATACCCCATCTAGGTACTCGGTAAAAAATTTTTGGCATGCTATTATTTTTAAAACTTTTATATTTATTTATGTTTTTACTGGGCGTCGTATCTCATGGCAATTCATGCCAGGTTACAACAAATTTGAAGAATCAGCTGGTGCTTCGAAGAATATGTGGAACCATATTTATTAGATAAAATCTGAGTTCACATATTTTTGTATAGATAAAATCATTAAAAAATAATACAAAAGAAATAAATTTAATTAAAAATGAACTGACAAATAAATTTCAATATGTAAGATTTCTCCATTCATTCCTATTGGAGACTGAGGGCAACTTCAAAGCTGATGAAAGCAACAAATGATTGTAACCTGTATGTGCATTAAAAAGTTGAATATTTATATATAAATACTATTCTTCTATGCTATCTAAATTTACCATTTTAGAATGAAAATATACCATGTTTCGAATAGATCGTTTCGAAACGTAAATCAGTAAAATATTAGCATTTTTTGCCAATACAAGTCTTGCCATGACAAAATCGTTTTAAAGTTTTAAAGTTCTAAAGAAAGAGAAAAATAAGTGACTCTGGAAAGAAAGAGAAAATAAGAGAGAAAATAAGAACATTTTGTGGAAAGAGAGAGAGAATTGAAACTGATATGGTAATGAAGATTAATAAAGAGACGATCGATACAGCCAACTTTAGAGTCAGAAAAAAATATTTACCGAATAGCCGTTACAACTAACCGTAGAGACAGAAAAAAAAATTGAATATTTTGTGCATAGAGAGAGAGATTTGAAAGAGACGATACAGCCAATTTTCGAAACAGTCACAGAAAACTCAACTGATACAGTAATATGTGATTTCCAAGAGCACACAACAAATTATGGTTGAATCTGCAAGAACCTTCAGTTCCACAAACGATACAGTCACAGAAAACCCAATCAACCAACTTTAAACTCGATAACCGTTGCAACCACATAAAAGTCAAACAACCAACTTTAAACTCAATGTACAATAGAAAAGAATCAAAAGCAATACAAAGAAACAAAAATAGGACACAGATCGAGAGAGATTGGACAGTTACAAGCTGATTCCATCCACCTTCAATATTGGAAAACACCAATTGAGTGTTCTCCCTTTATATAATAGAATAGAATAGAATAGAATAGAATCGATGTTTCAAACTTGATCAAATGGGTATTCTCCCTTAGTAGGAAATGTAGGAAAAGCAATGAGTTAAAAAACTTGGCTTAAAGTTACTTTAAGCTAAAAGAACTTTACATCATAAAAAGTTATTATATTTTTTAAAATTTTATTTATACATAATTTTATATTCAATATAGATCTTGTTTGATAGGTTTTGATGAAAAAATTTTAAAAATATAATTTTTATAAAAAATAAAAATATACAATAAAAGTTATGATATTTTTTAAAAATATATAAAACTATTTTATGTAAAAAAGAAAAAAAGAAAAAAAAGGATATAATCATTTGGCTCTCAAATGAGATTTTTTTGGCTTTTTTGGCATTAAATAAAAAATCAAAAGCCCTATTTAAGTCGGTTGCTAAACGGGGACTAAATAGACTACATTTATTTTAAAATAAATAAATTATAAATATAATTTTAAAAATATAATTAAATAAATATTTTTTAATCTAGATATTGGCTATGTTTGGAAACTTTGTTTATTTGTTTATTTGCTTATTAGTAAATAAGTCAATTTACTAATAAGCCGTTTCGTTTGGGTGGAGTTGCCTATTTGCTTATTTGCTTATTTGACTACCCAAACGAGCTTATTTGCTTATTTGGCATCCAAATGAGCTTATTTGACTTATAAGCCAGCTTTTTTACTTTTTTGGCTACTCAAACGAGTTTATTTGCTTATTTACTTATTTAACTATCCAAACGAGTTTATTTGTTTATTTATTTTTAGTTTATTTGGCTACTCAAATGACGTTACTTATTTTTTGACTTATAAGTCAATAAGTAACTTTATCCAAACAGGACCATTAAATTAATTAGCAAAATATTAAATTAATTTTATTTTTTACAATTTTACATAGGGGACAAATTAAATAATAAAAATATATTTAGAAACCATGACTACGACAGTTGAAGGCACAGCAGCCTTTACGCACCCAATATCTGAAAACTTGTTGAACGTCACGTTAAAACGAATAATTATTTAGTGTTTTTGAAATATGTCAAGTTTATGTTGTGTTTTTATTTAATATGGTGGTAATAAATTTTATTATAGCGACATGATCACTTACTTTTATTAAATAGTTAAGAAATAAATATTAATTCATATTGTATAAATTACGATTATTTATTCATAAAGAATATCACATAATACGTCTACATAATACCCTAAGACCGTGTTTGGATTGGAGAATTAAGGAGGGTCGAATTAGACTAAAAAATATGTGAGCCTCACATGTTAAGTTTTTTGTCTTTTCGAACTATTAATCTTGTGTTTATATCGCAAGATTAGGACTAGTAATTCGGCGAATACCGAATTACTAATACCTCATTCATGGTATTAATAATACTAAGGACACCCTTGATATTATTAGTACTAAACTCCAGATTATCTTCCCTCATCATTTAACGGTAAAAAATAATTTTATAAATTTTATTCCACTTTTTATCTCACCTTAATCAAACATGAACTAAATCTCTTATTGTACGCAATGTTCAATTCATAATCTCTTAATATTAAAAAATATATATATATAAAATTTACAATATTATTCATCCTTCATATTCTATTCAATTCTACCGAAAATAACAAACTACCCCAAAAAGTACCTAATAATTTGCCCATTAAAACTGCTTAAATGCCAGCTGGACTTGAGGTCCACCCAACTTCTCACCATAATTCTGTCTGGCTCCTTTTGCAGAATCACATAAAAATTAATTTTTTATATAAAAAATTAGCTTTTTTAAAGTTATATTGTTTAATTTATTTTAAAAACGCTAATTAAAATTTTTTTCCCTTTTTTTCATAAAAGAAATTTATACAGATCATAAATATCCTTTCTTTTTTATATAAAATCACTATAATATCCTTAATTTAAAAAAATCAACTTTTCTCACAAAAAAAAAAAAAAAATCGTATCAATATTCTAAATACTATAACTTAAAAACAAAAAATAAAAATATATTATATATTTTAATAAAAAAAACAAAAAATTACTATAAAAAATGATTAAAATAACTGTACAAAATTTTACTTATACCTTTGAGATTTCAAATAAAATATTGGACCCAATTTAAAAAGAGGCGGAGCTAATGGGCTCAGCTTTAAAAATAGCATACTATCACCCAGGACTTGGATAAATACTTCCACTTTCTCCATTTCCCTTTATCATTTTGATCAAAAAGGAAGACGAGTTTGCTTCTTATTTTCGTGTTCCTCGCTTTCTCAAGGTGAGTTCAAATTCTCCCGATTAACGTTAATGTAAATGCACAGCCTGTCATGCAAAATATAAACCTGAAGAGTGTCCACTTCCTTTCTTGTTAGACTACTCCTTTTCTTATAAACCTCATTTCCTCGATTAACTTTTGATCTATATTCAGATACCATATGTATCTCAAATTAGGAGAAGAGGTCTTGATGGAAAAATCAAATTCATGGGCAAAGATATTCACGAAAGCAAGCAGGAAGGAGCTTGTTCCTCTAGAGAAGAAACAAAGTAAAAGTTAAGCAAATCCATGGACTTGTCAATTTTTTGAGACTCAATGATTCTCAATGGGAGACATTGAAGGACGTTTCATAAGAAATCGCATCATAAGCAAGTAGGTCATCATATAGATTTCAAAGAGGATTTGGCTTATGTCCCGAGTTGTTATTGCTTCATTCGGGGTATTCTCTCCTAACTTAACTTGGGGATGTTCGTAATGCCTTTTAGTACCATCTCTTATCAGTCATTCGATTCCACTAATATAGTAATAGCAACTGTTTCTTTCTTTCACTTTTAAGTGTTTATTCTTGGGTGAAATTCTTTTTATCTCCCTAATTTTTTTTTTTATCTAGATTTAAGTTTTCTCATTTTAATGAGTCAATTTTTGCAAACATTTAATCTCTCTTATAATTTGTCATCTCTCTCTCTCAAACGCCTATGCTCATCTTTGCTCTCTATTCTCAACTCTTCAATAGCAACACTATTTACTTACAAGAATTACTGAATAGCACCATGTAAACCATTATAACTCTCTCTAGATTAAGAAAGTATTTTCTTCATAATTAACCAACATCCTTTAAGTGAGTTGGGGACAGCTTTTATTCCAAACAATATAATTTTTTTTTCTAAAAAAGATAAATTGTTTAAAAATTAAGTTTTTTAGACATCTCAAACATAGCCTTCTTTTTTATTTTATTTGACTTATTTTTATTTTTAGTGATTTTTTTATATTCTAATCAAATTATTATACTTTTTGACTCTTCTATTTGAGATGAGTTGAACAAATAATTTTTTTTAAATATAATAAATCTTTAAAAGACAAAAATAAACTAAAATAAGATAATAAATTAAATTTTATGTTATTTATTATCGTCTTTAATGAACTTTTTTTAAAAATTTCGATAAAAATTCTTTACTAATTTTCATATTGATCTCATCTAGACAATTTAAAAAAATTTTAAAAAAATAGTTAAAATACAAAAAAAAATTAAAAACAAGAAATAAGGTGAAGTTACCAAATTTAACCCAAACAGAACCTTCGTGTAATTCTTCATCCAACCGCTAAATATTGCATTGCAGAGAAATTCTTCATCCAATACAATCTTTGACCATTAAATGAATATTTACATAAATAAAAAGAAATATGCTAGAAATTTAGAAAATAAATCAAGAAATTATTTTAAATTCAAAATGAATTGTTCAAATTCAATTGGTTTTAGTGTAAGTCACACTTTTAATGAGTTAAATTGTTATTTTAAATTTTAAATAAATTTATAAATTTTTTTTGTAAGTTTGTGAAATTTCTAAATAAACTTATTTTGTAGGATTACTTGAAGCTTGGTCCTTTAAATTCCCTTTCCCCCACTTTCCCGCTTTCCAAACAACCCACAAAAACCAGTATGTCCCTCAAGACCTCAAAATCTCAAGACCCGTTAGACTTATTTTATGAGTTTTGGGTAAAATTCATAACGATAATTCAAATCATTTATTTTATAGGGCCTGCATAATAAATTACTTATACAAAATCAGTTTAATTGAATATTAATAGATATAGAAACAAATGACATTTTATTGTACAAAATAATCAATGTAAACTTAGGAATTCATTTTAAACGAAAATTATCTATTTTGTATAATAAAATATTATTTGATCTTATATCTATCAATAGCCAATCAAACTAATTTTTTATGTAAAAGATCTATTATATAAGATTTACAAAATAAACAATTCGAATCATCGTTGTGAATCTACCTAAAACTTGTAAAATAAAATTTTGAGTGATCTTAACCCTTTGAAATCTTGAGAAAAAGTGAGCTGGTTACAATTTCCGCAATATTAGGTACATAAATAATTAATCATTGGGCTAATTACAAGAATTAGATCTGAACTATTCAGTTGCACTATAATTCACAATTTTTAATAATTTTAATACAAATGAATAACATAGATAAATGAGGTCTTTGTAATTACTGAAACTAATAGTATATACATTGTAATTTATAATAGAAATTATATACGTTTGGTAAAATTATAACTCGTAGTTAAAATTAAAAAAATAATTATAATTTATTATAAAATTATAAATGTTTAAAATAAATTAAAATTTATAATATAAAATTTAAAATTAATAACACTAATTTTGGAGAACACGCCCAAAATTGATGTGAATTTTGTACTTGGTCGTAGTGTACAGTACCTTTTTTCCCTCTTAGATTTCCGATATCCAGCTGAGTCAGATTCTCTGTCTCTGTGATCCAACATTATTTCTAGTTTTTCATTTTTCCTGTCGCCATTAATACCAATCCCACTCTGCGTATATTAACCCACAAATCCACCTTTTGACCCACTGTTCCATCCATCTCCGATTAATTGGCCCTTCCATTACAGTATTGAGAGCTTTACATATAGAAAAAAGCAACAATGGAGTCAATCTGGGCCACTGTCTCGCCATTTTCGCCATACCTTCTATCTCTTCTAGCCTTTCTGATTTTTCTCGAACAGATATTCTATTTGAAGAAGAAAAGCTCAATCCCAGGCCCGTCAATGGTTCTCCCCTTCATCGGCAACGCCGTATCGCTTTTCCGAAACCCGACGAGGTTCTGGGAATCCCAATCGGTTCTGGCCAAAACGTCCAACCTCGGCATCTCCGCCAACTACATCCTCGGCAAGTTCATAGTCTTCGTCCGCTCCTCTGACCTTTCCCACAAGGTCTTCGCCAACGTCCGCCCCGACGCTTTCCACCTCATCGGCCACCCATTCGGGAAAAAGCTCTTCGGCGAGCACAACCTCATCTACATGTTCGGGCAAGATCACAAGGACCTCCGCCGCCGCATTTCTCCCAACTTCACGCCGAAAGCCCTCTCCACCTACATTTCCATTCAACAGCGTATCATTCTCAAACACCTGATTCGGTGGCAGAGACTGTCGTCGGAATCATTAGATGATGAGCCAATTAGCCTCCGATTTTTCTGTCGCGACATGAATTTGGAGACATCGCAAACGGTGTTCGTCGGCCCGTATCTGTGCTCTGAATCGAGAGAGAGATTTAAATCCGATTACAATTCGTTCAATGTGGGGTTGATGAAAGTTCCGTTTGATTTTCCGGGTTGTTCATTTCGCGAGGCCAGAATGGGGGTAAAGAGACTCGTCCAAACGCTTTCTGTTTGTGCTGAGGAGAGCATGAAGAAGATGAAGGACGGCCACGGGCCGTCGTGCTTAATCGATTTCTGGATGCAGGAGATTCTGAGGGAGACGGCGGCGGAGGCGGCGCCGCATATCAGTAGTACCGAGATCGGCGGCCACTTGTTCGATTTTCTTTTCGCTGCGCAGGACGCCTCCACGTCGTCCTTGCAGTGGGCGGTGTCGCTTCTCGACTCCCACCCGGCGGTCCTCGCCGGAGTCCGTCGGGAGGTTGCTGAAATCTGGTCGCCGGAATCCAACACGCCGATCACGGCGGAGCAACTGCGGGACATGAAGTACACGGAGGCGGTGGCGCGTGAGGTTCTGCGAATCCGAGCTCCGGCGACGCTGGTCCCGCACATCGCCGGCGAGGACTTCCCTTTGACGGAGACCTACACGATACCCAAAGGAACAATCGTCTTCCCGTCGGTCTACGATTCCTCGTTCCAAGGGTTCATTGAACCGGACAAGTTCGACCCGGAACGGTTCATGGAAGGAAGACAGGAGGACCGGGTTTACAAAAAGAATTTTCTAGTGTTCGGAGCTGGGCCCCACCAGTGTGTGGGCCAGAGGTACGCCATCAACCACTTGGTTCTTTTCATTGCGATGTTCACATCGTTGCTTGATTTCAAGCGTCAACGTACCAACGGCTGTGATGACATTATCTATGCCCCCACCATTTGTCCAAAAGACAATTGCAAAGTTTATCTCTCTCAAAGGTGCACATCTTATCCCACTCTCCTATGACAAATATACCCATTCTCTCTCTTATCAAATTCTTGCCATTCATTCAAGTTCTTGGGGGTGTTTTGGTCAGTCTGATGAAGAACAGTGTTGTTAACTTCTACCCATTCTCTCTCTCTCTCATCAAATACTTGCTATTCCTTCAAGTTCTTGGGGGTGTTTTGGTCATTCTGATGAAGAACAGTGTTGTTAACTTCTACCCATTCTCTCTCTCTCGCATCAAATTCTTGCTATTCCTTCAAGTTCTTGGGGGTGTTTTGGTCAGTCTGAAGAAGAACAGTGGTGTTACTGTTAACCTCTCTCTCTCTCTCATCAAATTCTTGCCATTCATTCAAGTTCTTGGGGGTGTTTTGGTCAGTCTGAAGAAGAAGAGTGTTGTTAAAAATAAACTAGTGTGATGGTTCATTTGTATTTATTTAATTTGTTCTCCCAGCTTGAATAGATTTGTTGTTCAGACTGTTAATGATTCTTTTGAGAGGTTTTTTTCCTGGCAATTCATGTGTGGGACAAAAAAAGAAAAGGGGAAGACATGAGGGTAGTGTGGGAATCAACAACAATTTGTTGTAAGAAGTTGGTTGCATTTGTTTAATATGTAAATTAAAAATGGAATCAAAATAATTATCCTTTTATTATTGTATTGGATTTGTTTTGATGTGATAATGGCATCTACTGTTGATTTTTATTTTGCGGCTCTCCCCTGTCTTTTTTATTTGATTGGATTGGTTCAATTGAATTTTATTAAGGTTTAAAATAAATTTATTTTAGTGATTTGAGTTGTTAATCAGAATCCTTAAATGCTATAATAAATCAAAATGAATGTTAAATAGAAATTATATTTATTTTTTTAATGTAAATGTAATTGGTTGAAGAACTTAATCATATATAGTTAATTAATTTAATTTTTTCAATAGATAATATATACACTAATATAAAATAAATTATTTGAATTATTAAAATGAATCTACTTTAAACCAAAGAGAAACTGGATCCTTATAATTAATAAAGTCTCGTTAGCAAATCGATTTTAAGTTGAATTTTTTGCTTAATATTTAAGAAGTCATAAAATTTTGTTTTGCAACCAAAGTTTTTAACCTTTTAATTATAATTTTTATTATAAATATTTATTTTTTATAAAAATCATGTTTTCTCATTTGTCAACCGATTTTAGTTAGATTTTTTTCTCTTAATGCTTAAAACTCAAAAAATTAAAAAAATCTCGTTTGCCAAACCCAAAAGCTTTTAACGTTTTAGATTTTCTGTTTTTTTACATAATTTTTTTTATATATTTTTTATAAATATCAAAAATTTTATTATAAATATTTATTTTTTTATAAAAATTATATTTTTAAAACTTATTTGTCAAAATTTATCAAATAAGATTTATATTAAATAAAAATTATCTTTAAAATAAAAATTATCTTTAAAAAATTTAAAATAATTATATCAACTTTTATAAACCAAATTTTTTATTTTTTGATTTGAAATCATTTTAAATCAAAATTTTTTTACTTAATACCTTTAAATTTAAAATTACTTTTACGATATACGAACTTACCTAACTTAAAACAATTTTTTTAAAAAAAATTGATTCAAAGTTGACGAACGAGAGACCCAAATATAGATTGCTAGTTGACGGCATGTACTGCGCAACGTACTGGCATGTTTTGTCTGGAATCCTCAGATTGCTCGATTATTCAATAGTCCTAAAAGCAACTTATAATAATGGCCCGTTTGGGTAAATAATTTATTTGTTTATTTACTTGAAATAAGTAAAAATAAAAATAAAAATAAATAAATTCGTCTAGTTATTTTAATTTTTAAGTGATTTATTTACTTATTTTTGTTTATTTACTTAAATAAGTAATAATATTTGACTTAAATCTTGCTTAAATATTACTTATCTAACTTATTAATTTATTTATTTATTGGTTTAAATCTTACTTATTTAGCAAATCAAACAAAATTACTTATTTAATTGCTTATAAGCCAAATAAATCAATAAACCAAATAAACTAATAAACCATTTACCCAAACGGGCTGTAAGTTAGTATATTTTTGTTGAATTGATATAAGTAACATGAATAAAACATTGGTCCTATTTGAGTTAATTTTGATAATTTTTACTTAAAATTATTATAATTGTAAAGTGTACAATTTTGAAGTTAAAAATATTTTAAAAGATGACACTTACAACCCGAATCATGAAACAAACCGTGTTTCTCCGTCCAAATGTTACTTTCGTACTCTCAGTATTTTTTCATCTCTCTCCACATATTTATCCTATTTCATTCAATCCTCTGCAAACTTATTAAAATAATAAAACTCTTATTTATAGGCAAAACTCTTATTTATAAGTTTTTTAAGAAACTTTTAAGCAAAAAATTTTAAAAAAAAAACTAGCCCAAACATAGGCTTAAAAATTAATTTTTTTATTAAAAAAGTCACATTTTAAGCCATACCATTTAGTTTATTAAAAAAGCCAACTAATTTTTTTTATCTCTTTTTTCAAGAAAAAAAATATATATACACATTCTAAACATTTTAACTTTTTTGAAATAAAATTACAAAACTTCCCTCAATTAAAAAAATTAACCATCCTCCCAAAAACAAAAAAAGCCGTATCAATATTTTAAACAATACAAATTAAAAGCAAAAAATAAAAGTATATTAAACATTTTAAGAAAAATCAAAGATACAAACGCTTCTATAAAAATTATTCCAAATATTTTAACTTTTCTTATTTTTTTTATAAAAAATTTAAATCTCTTAAAAGTTAAATTTTTAAATATAATAAAGATACACTTAAAAGTACTATAATCATTTTAACCAAAGAGTTAGAGTGTGATATATATATATATATATATACATATATATATACATACATACATAGAGGTGTTTTTATTTTTGAAAAAAAAAGAAAAAAAAAAGCTAGTGGCTTTTTTTAATACCAAACAGTATAGGCCCTGTTTGGGTAATTGGTTATTTATTTAATTATTTTATTTTATTTTATTTTTATATTTAATAATTTTTATTATTATTTAGTCAAATAATTATATGTTTTGACTTTCTCTCATCGAGACAAATCAAGAAAATAAAATTTTTTAATAAAAATTCTAAAAAAATTTAGAAAGAACAAAAATAAATCAAAATAAGTTAATTAACTAAATTTTATGTTACTTATTTTTATTTTTATTGAATTTTATTTATTCTTTAATCAAATTTTTTTTATTTTTTTGATTCATTTTATCAAAAAGATTCAAACAAGTAAAAATTATCAAAATTAGTG
>JAULJZ010000009.1:8270903-8294694 GCA_032270985.1 Heliamphora pulchella | reverse complement strand
CGACTTGTCTCATTTTTTTTTGAAAAAAATACTTGGGTTTGCAACTTACGTATAGGTCTCGTATGTCTAAGTCAAATTTTTTACTTAAAGTTGCTTTAAATTAAAAAAGCAAAATAATCATTTGGTCGACCGTATAAATAATTTTAAATCAAAAAATAATAAGCTAAAAACCTTTACTTAAAATGCAAAAAACTTGGTTTAAAGTTATTATAATTTTTTTTAAATAATTTTATATTCAATATGAATTTGATAGATTCTAATAAGTAGATTTTAAATATATATATTTTTTATAAAAAATAAATATGTATAATAAAAGTTATGATATTTTTAATAAATATAAAAAAATATATAAAAAGTAAAAATGCTAAAAGGCTAAAAGCTTTTAGGTTGACAAACGAAACTTTTGGGGCTTTAAACAAAAAAAATAAAAAGCCTAACTAAAATCCGGTTG
This sequence comes from Heliamphora pulchella, assembly GCA_032270985.1. Taxonomy (NCBI): domain Eukaryota; kingdom Viridiplantae; phylum Streptophyta; class Magnoliopsida; order Ericales; family Sarraceniaceae; genus Heliamphora; species Heliamphora pulchella. The sequence continues at coordinate 8,294,243 of JAULJZ010000009.1, read as the reverse complement.
CCAAACGGCCCCGTAATTGTTTAAAAATTATTTTTCTAAAAAAATCTTCTTGTCTGGTGAAAGAAAGTTTGAAAAACTAAACGGGTTGGTCGGATTTATTGGTTCGACCCGTACATACTTCAATGCAAGTATATATAATTGTTTAAATTTTGTTTTTTTCCTCAAAAAATATTCTCATCCAGTGAAAGAAAAGAATTTGAGAAACTAAATGGACCGGTTGGATTAATTGGTTCGACCCGTGCACAGTCCAATGCTCCCCCTCCGACCCGATATTGGATGGGTAGGTTCAATCCACCCATTTGGAATGGTAGTGAAAATTTTCGACTTAATACGATTCGAATTTTATATGAAGTTAAAAAATTAAAATTGACAATTTTTTGATACGAAATAAGAAAAAAAAAATAACACAATCCAATAATACGTTTAATAAACAAGTTAGATTAATGTTAATCCCGTAAAACTTAAAAATGACTCCTCTAGTCCATTAAAATGTGTATGACATTAGAAATATAAACTTATTATTAAATAATATATTAAACAAGTTATTAGACAGGTTATAAACAAATTAATCCATTTATAAGCAAGTAATGTCAGTGTTCGAATAAATGACGCGTTTAGTTAAATAAGTAGTGTTAGTGTTAAAAAAATTTTAACACAGGCCTAATATAACACAACACGAATACAACATGATGTTGAGCCAGCTCATTTTTTGATTGTATAAAAAATTTAGTTTTTATCCCACATTAGTTGGAAAGTGACTTCCTCTTGAAATTATATATGAAAACTTTTTATATTGCTTTGATCGGCTATGGTGTAGTGTAAAGTAATAGTGTGAGCTTAACTCATGGTGTAGATGAGTCCACGATAGCATATTGCACACCCCGCATAGATTTTCGTCCACGCCTTCACATGTATCGCGCAGTTAATCAAAGTTTGTTTGAACTTTTTTTTTTATCGTCAGATCAACGATTTATTTTAAATTAATTAAACGAATTTAATTTATTAATTATTAATTTTCAATTATAACTCAAAAGGTCCTTTTCTACCCAAAAGTTATCAATTTTAATAACTGATTTTTGAAAAGACTTTTCTGAAAAGTTGTGTTATTGCAAAAAGCCACTTTTTTGTTTACAAAATTAAACCCGTTAACAATCAGAAATCACCCGTTAACAATCAGAAATCTTAACTCTCTACATTAAAAAAAAAAAAAAAAACTAATTCTGTCAAATAAAATTTTGTGGGAAGAGATTTCAATTTTTGTTAATTGCAATTTTTCACAAAAGAAGACTTAGTTGTATTCTAAAAACAACTTTGCCAGAACTCATCAGCATACTTTTATTGTGAGAGCAATTTACTTTCTAAAAAAAAAAGTATCTTTTGATACACCTCAAAACATTATGTTATTATTTTTCCAATACATGATGCCCACTCCTAGCTAGGAATGGCAACCACAAGACGAGTTCGAATTGGGTAAATATTTCATCTTTCAACTAAGCACTTTGGAGCGTGCAAATGAAGAACTCAGGTTAGACGTTTACACAGTGATTTTTACAAGGTGTTTGAAATTTAACAGACCAACTAAAATTTGTACGGTGATTGAAATCTGACATACTAACATTCTTAATAAGTATTCTATCATAGCACATATTTCATACCATACGTGCTCAACCAATAAAAAAAGTGTAGTGAATAATTTCTTTATTTGAACATGATTTATTTGTACGAATGGATCCAATAAAGGCCGGGGACACATACCCATCTGGTTTTTAATATTTAATCTATTACCCTTATAATGTGAAAAGTAACTCATGTTTATAGGCTTATAATATGAAAAGTATCTCATATTTATCCTATAAAACTACACTTATAAGATCATTCTTTTCTATTTTTATACTTCCCATCTCAATCATCATTGAGCCTACAGATTATATGCTTAAATTAACAGTCCCCCATATGTGGGTTCGAAAATAAAAAGGGCAAACCATAAAAAATCAATAAATCAATAGCATGCAGCCTTATATTGCATTTGCAAGAGGCTGTTTGCCTGTTTTCAAGCTTCGAACCCGTGACCTTCAAATTACACGGCGACAACTCTATCGTTGCGCTAAGGCTCCCCTTCAAGTATATTAAAGACTTTTAGGCTTAAATCTTGTGAATGGATAATGCTTTTGTTGATTGTGAGATGACTAGTAAGTATCATCACTCCTATATTGAATTTTTGAAGTGTGTCACTATCCTTTGTTGTGACTTTTGACTGTAACAAGAAAAGATTAATCCTGAGTGGAAAGACCATATAATTAGTTTACTGCGATACAAGTGTGGATATATTGAGAAGCTTGAAGAACTAAAACATGCTCAAAGTTTGTAAATCTTTGAATTAACATATCTACAACGGTCTTGGGTTCACAAAATACTCCTTTTTCAAAAGGTTGATGTTTCTATGCTGACTGAGTAAAGAGTTACTAGTATCGAGCTACCAATTACAAGCGTACTCAACAATGGCACAGCCCATTAGCCTGTGTGAACCACGATATAAAAAGGAATGAAAGGGATGCAATTATAAGACTTGAACCTGAAAAGTGGTGGTTAACTCAAGTGGCAATGAGCTCCATTGCCCCACTTATCACCCAAGGTTCAAACCTTGGGGCCCCCATCCCCATTAATTAGCAACAACAAAAAAAAGAGACTTGAACCTGAATCACCGTTGTTTTACAGAAGCAAATAATTCCTGAAACGAACGTTTGGGTGCTTCGGCCTGAGCAACAATCTCCACTACTTTGTAAGAAGCATCTGGATGAATCAATGCCTCAACAGCAACTTCGGCAACTTGATCTCTTGATATCAAACCTTCATACAGTGTATCCTAGAGACAGAGACAGAAACATGAAGAGAAACTAATCCTAGAATCCAATAGTGCATTTGACAGATAAGAGATCACATATCCCAAAAATTATATGTTCTTCAATTTCAATACATTGAAAATCGTTGAACATGTCTTGAGATTCCCATACTTTGAGATTCTGACATAATCCAACGGTCTTCAATGCAACACTGGAATAGAGAAACATGTAATTTTTGGGACAAATAAACTCTGCATCTCAAGAAAGAACCAAAAGAACTCATTTCGATACTTTTACCTCTGCCTCCATAACTATATTTCCTTTTGGAGGGTCATTTCTTAATCCACCGGGCCTTATAATTGTGTAGTTAATCCCAGATTTCCTGATATGCTGCTCTGCTTGAAGCTTTGCTATCAATGTGAGTCCAAACACATTGAGAAATATGTAAGCAGGGTTAAGCAACTGTCCCATTGCAGCCCCATTGACTAAAATGGAACTAACAAGGATGAATCTATTAACCCCGAGCTTGCGGCATGCTTCAACAAGGTTTACTGTGCCAAAATTATCGACCTGCAACAAAAGATTTTACGTGGTAACACTATAAAACACCCACTATGTATATCAAAACCGTCAATAAGTTTACAATTTTAACAAAAACTTAAAACTTCTGCCTAAAGTCATAATCAAACATTTTTAGCTATAATATATAAATTCATAATTTCATTTACACCAAACACCCTCTATGTATATCAAAATTGTGCCAGAAAAAACACGTTAAAATTTTTAAAAAAAATGTGCCAACAAATTCTGCTTTGAAATAATGGTAACAGTAAAACATGGAAAATATTTGGGTTTCGATCATTACTTGATGCATATTTCTCCAATCAATACATTCCCATGATTTTAAACTAGCCACTTTGAGGTTTCTTTTCAATTCACCTCAACATAAGATGAGACTTAAAGAGTATCATTAGAAATGAAATGCCAAGTCAAGAAAAGCCAGAAGTCCATTTTTTCACTCTCGGTTATTTCCCTTCATCTTCCCTTGTTGTCTACTAAAAACTCATTTTTTTCAACTAGGATGCCTTTGTATTGGTTTTGAGGTTCCAGCCTTCCTGGTTTCAGTCTGAGATACAATAATCCAATTCCATTGCTGTATTTTCTTCATATTATTACCTTATATGAAATTTCATTTTTTTTTAAGATGCATCAAATTTAAGACTTGAGTTGGATTTTGTCTGATAATAAGAATTCCAGTTTGAGAAACGAAAATTGATGATGGCAAAGTTGCCTACCTTGAGTTCCAAAACTGTATATGCATCTTTTGCATACAATTGTATATATTCACGTATATTTAGAGGGGGGGATGAAGGATGCAGCATACCTGCCATCAACCAATAAACCTGAGGAAGCACTTGAATTTCTCTAGTGGGGAGGTGGCCCGAAGCGTGGAGTTTCAAGTTAAACAAGTAAAAAAAAAAGGCGGCGATGAAAAAAGTACAAGTCCGTAGAAACCCCAATAGAGGGATAACAATTAATATGTTGTTGAAGTTTAAATGGGCTGTAAAGGGAAAATATTTTATGGTAACAAAATCAGGCAAGACATTAAGAGCGCCAATACACACAACTAACCTTCCAAGGGGCCAGTAAATCCCAAGAAGGTCGAAAACCTGTCGCACATATAACAGCATCCGAATCATCACCTATAGCTTCAGCTAGCTTTGTTGAACCTTCAGTTACATCTGCATTTACCTATAAACATATGCATCCACAAACTGATTAGAGAAGCCCTCTTCAAATCCTCTCTTATCCTCAAACTGATTGTCCAAGTCACTATAATCGCTGCAAATTCTGAATGAGTGGTAATTCATTTGTGAGCCAAGTTTGAACATCACGTGTGAGCCAAGTTTTTAAATATCAGCCGTTACGTATTGTACCGGCTAAGGCGTATCGGAATTTTGGATATCCAATATAGATTTTTATCAATGTATCAGCCGATATTATCCGATATTGACTTATACAAAGTTGTATCACCGAATACTGATATCCCGATTTAGAACCATGGTGTGAGCCCATTATTCCAACAAAATTTGGAGGTCAGCAAATTTTGCAGATCATATATTATCTCCACCTGCACACCATCATAGTTGGGATTTACCGATACTCACAGCATTCAATTATTTAACTAACTAGTAGCCAATTATATTGCAAAGTTTGCTGTTTGCCTCATAAGTCATAGTTTTTAATTGTTTTTTTTTTTCAAATATGTCAATTGTAGGGCTTTCTCACCTCTTGGGTTAGATATCTAGAGAAGTGCCTCCTAAGTCACCATGTCATTACCAGCAGAAAAGCAAAACCAAAGAGAACTTATTATATAATTAAAAAGTTGTAACGTGGGCTTACCTATCTTTTATGTTTAGATGCCAAAAAGATCCCAAACTGTTCTATTTCTAGAGAGAGAATGAGGGAGGTCTTACTTGGCCAAGATAAAGATTTACAACTAATAAGAAATCTATTTCCAAGTATCCAACATTCCATCTTATGTTTCCTACTGACAAATACTATAAGACTGTGATTCCTGATTATAAAATTCAATGCTCGATATTTCACTTGACAAAGAATTCTGAATAAATTGCAATTTCACCTTTGTGTGTAAAATATTGGATGGTATCCATTCTTGACCTAGAGGCTACTATTAACTCGACTATATAAAAAGTTAAACAAAATGGTCGGCTATAGTTTTAAACTTTTGCACAAAATGTATTTTTGTTTCTAAGAAATCAGGCACAACATAAGTACAGTTTGCTGTCCTCGGAGATGTGGCGCCACTCTACTATGAGCAAGGTGGTCTTAGTTAAATTGTAATGACACTGTCAGCATTAATTTCCCATTCCAAAAATGAAAAGCTTCCAATTTCCAAGAATCACTTTATGTGCCACTATTTTTTTATTCAGGCACAGCCTCAAACCTCGGTGTGACAAGTCCCACGAGGACTCCACTCCATGGACATCCAATGATTGTGGGCATGCCACATCTCGTGGTAAACAAAATGTGGTACAAAAATAACGTAAAGGTACCATAATCCGGTAATTGAGTATGAAATCTAGCATCTCAAAATGACAGTTTTCACTATCTTGGCCTCAGGTACCACATCTCATTGAAAGAACAAGGTACATTATTTTGAATTTTGTATTTGTTCAACATTATGGGGAATTGTTAGGATTATAGCAAATCTTGCGAAGGATTTATGAGAGACAAATGCAGTGATTCACCCAACTATGACTACATCCACAACTGTTGCAGTGTTTCATTATGACAAGAAATAAGAAGTTTCGTTGAAATTGCCTTACGCTACAATATTCATAGCTATTGAATAAATATGTGGAAATACCAAAAGTACTCTTAAGGCATGTTTAATTGACCGGATTAGACATGAAATTAGATTATATATCTCATGAAATTATATTTTTCTTGTTTAAATTCATCAATTGGTGGAAAGATTATCCATTCATTGGATAAATAATCCCACAAAATGTAGGATACATAATACTTAAGAGAATATAGTATTAATAATCCATTAATTACTAGTCCCATGGAATTACTTATCAAATATGATTATATATCTCTTCATTATTAATTCGATCAATCAAACATGACCTTAAAGACAATTTGGCCCACCTTTGGTCAAGGAGGTGGTGCCCCCTCCAACCCTCTGCAACTCACTGCAGAGTTAGATTTGCAATCGTGTAACTACAGTACTTGTCAAGCTCTACACAACTTAACGGGAATTACACCTCGATAATTTTTGGGTTTTATCAACGGTTTTGTTTGCTTCAGATTACAGCACGAAACAAAAATTACAACAATCAGTTGAAACCTAATTGAGAACTCAAATTCGAAATGCCAATTAACAACCCTAAATAAATACTCACAATTTGAAGATCAGGGTTTCCACCGGAGAAGCTTGTTTTCGCCTTGTCGATGTCGCGAACGCCAGCCTTGACAGCAAAACCCTTGGCCAGAAGCTGCTGGACGATCCTCTTCCCTGTGTTTCCCGTGGCGCCGGCGACAAAGATTTTCTTCTTTTCGGTGACGTTCGATTTCTCTTCCTCTGTAATTTCACTTCCCTCCATCTAAAAACAAACGAAGAAACGCAGAAATACACAGCCATTGAAATCGTTGATTGGGTAGAAGAAAAAGAAGAAGAAATTTTCAAGAAAAAGGGAAGAGATAGATTCACCATTGATGCTTTTAGGTGGAAAGTGTGGAATTTGATGGGAATGGGAGTGAGAGAGAAGGGTTTGGTGGGGGAAGAGAGGTGGTGAAAGAGAGAGGTTCTGACGAACACAGGACTGGCCATAGCAGGTTATACTACCAGCCACAAAAAATCGCCTCTTTCTTAGCAAGATGCTACGTTGGTGCCACTTGGCCAAAAATATATGGTTTTTCAAAAAAGCTGTTTGGGTTTTCAAAATAAAATTAACTCATTTTTTTTATTTTTTAATCAAAAAAAATTTATACATATTTTAAATATCTTAATTTTTTTTAACTAAAATTATTATAATACTCTCAATTAAAAACTTAAACCTCATCACAAAAACAAAACAAAACAAAAAATCATGTCAATATCTTAAATACAACTTAATAGCAAAAAAGCAAGAGTATATTAAAGATTTTAATAAAAAATAAAAAAGTTACTATAAAAAATTATTCTAAATACCCCAATTTTTTTATTTTTCTTTTTTTAAAAAAAATTATACATTTTAAAAACTAAACTTTTTAAACATTCAAAATATGCCAAAAATAAAAAATAGCTAATGATAAAACACATGATATTTGATGGGATTAAAACTAATAGTTTATATATGGTAACTTGTAATAAAAATTATGAATATTTAAAAAATATATTAGTTTGGAGTTGAAATTAATTATTTATGAAAAAAAAGTATTTACATCTTGTAACATAAATTGTATTTTTTTATAAATTATTAATAAATTATTATTAAAATTAGTGATAAAAATGTAAAAACTATTTTAACTAACTTAGCCAAACACCACCTATAATCAATTACAGAAATGACGCCAACCATTTAGGCCTGGTTTAATAATAGGTAGTTTTAAGTTAAATAAGTAGGAAGTTTGATTAGTATTATTTTAAAATAATTTAAATATTAAAAATATATTTGGTTTAAAATGACATCAAACCAAATAAATAATTTATATAATAAAATAACTCCTATTTTGGAAATATATTCTCTTCTCTCTAACACATTTTTTTAAAAAACATAATTGAAATTAATTCAAACTTGAATCCCAAAAATTCTTTTTTAAAAACATGTTGTCTATCTTCATATAATTAAAAACTCTTTATTTTGAAATCGTCTTTTGTTGGCTACAATCCAATCTCCATAAAAAATAAAAAAAAAATTGAAATACGATTAATTTTATTATTTTTAAACTCCATTGATCTCTTTTCTCCTCTCTCGCGATTCAAATTTTTCATCTCATATTCACATAAACATATTTTAAACTATTTTCCCTTGAATAAACTCATCTCTATTATAAATTTCTCTCTTTATGACAAACTCATTATCTTTCTCCCTCCATGCTCTTTTTGTGCCCTATTGTTGCTACAGCACCATCCCTGCATCACTATTAAATTATGTTCAATAATATCTTTAAATACATACAATTCACTAGTAAGGCAGTAAATCATAACTTAAATCGCTTTAAATGACTTTAAGTTAAATAAGAATTATTATGGAAAATTTTATATTTTTTTATTCATATTTAAATAAATCTTGTCTGATAGATATTGACGGTAAGTTCTAAAAATATATTTTATATATAAAATAAATATGTATAATAAAAAAATTAGGATGTTTTTGAAAAATGTATAAAGGTATTTAATTAATAAGTAAAAATTAAGGTTAGGGTTCAACCTCATTGCATACTTATTTTTGGGGTGTATGATATGAACTTTATAAATCTTTCTATATTAATTTATAACTAGAAAACTATACGAATTTTTAAATTAATAACCACAAAACTTCATAAATTTAACTATAAGAATTGAGAACTACAAATCAAGCAATTCATATATAACTCATGATGTTTTACTTAACATTTCATATATTTCATAACTTTAATCACAAATATTCATAGCTTTAATTACAAAGTTTCATAAGTGCGTACCATACACCCAAAAAATAGGGTAAGCATTGAAGTTTTTTCTGGAGAAGTTACATGACTAAAAACCATTTAAGCCAAAAGACAATAAGTTTGCATTGCCAAATAATTTTTTTACTTTTTTATGATTTTAAGCTAAAAGGAATTAATCAACTCTAAGCCAAAAATCAAAAGAGACCACTGTTGATTTTATGTATTTTTTGTATCAAAAATATGAATTTCATTTTCTTATTTCTCTCTCTTCTCAATTTTTAGGAATCTCTTGACCTTATATGTTTTGCTCAATAATACTATACTTATTATTTTTTCTTAGTGTTTTTTGTACTTCTATTTGTATTCGTGTGTATCTCTGATTGGGCATAAAATATTTATACTCGCTAAGCAATATTGAAAATGAGAGCCTGACGAAGATCAAGAAGACAAAACTCCCACGCGCTCTTATTGCTGAATTCCTACAAAACAAGTCTTTCGGTTGGTAGTCAACGAGAAGCCTTCCGATGCCAAAATCTAACGGGACTTCAGATAAATTATATAAAAAAAATGGAAAAATTAATTCATATATTTGCTAGAGATGAGACCGCGTACACGCGCGCACACACACATATAGAGAGAGAGAGAGTGTGTGTCTTGTCCCATCACTCCCTAACCCATGATAGATAGGTGAAGTGTCTTGTCCCATCACTCCCTAACCCATGATGGATAGGTAGAGTGTAAGAGTAAATTTTATGGGTTGTCATGCCATCCCTACCTCATGATGACTATAAAGGTGTTTAATTAGGTTTAACATTTTTTATCCCTAAAATCTATATTTATCATTTTATTTATTTACTTCCTCAAACGTGAAAGAATAATATTGCGAATTCACATTAATAAAAAAAAATAGTGGAGATGGTTAGAAAGGCAAAAATCAATTACCCTTTTATTATAAAACATTAATAAACTCAGGTGAAATTCACTGCACTAAAAAGTGAGATGTGCCACAGTAAATGTTAAAAGAAAAAATAATAGGTAAAAATAGTAAATATAATATTAATATTTTTTTCGTTGATATTGATATGTTTCAAACCAAGAAAGTAATGAAGTTGCCCAAAATCTTTGAGATCAAACCAATTGATATCGTTAACATAGAGCAAGAGAAGAAGTAGAGAGGAACCGTGCGTATAGGAAAACAAGGAGTCGTCTGCAATGAGGCAGTGAACCCAATTGTGCAAAGATAAGATGTAAATCCCTCAAACCAGGCTCTCGGAGCTGGTTTTAAACTATAGAATGATATATTAAGCTTGCAGACATGATGAGAATGAGAAGGATCCACAAAACCAGGTGGTTGGGTTATGTAAACATCGTCCTTGACGAATCCGTGTAAAAAAGCATTACTTACATCTAATTGTGTTAAGTACCAATGAAATTGCGAAGCCAGAAAAAGAACCAATCTCACTGCTGTTGATTTGACAGCATGGCTAAAAGTTTCGGCATAATCAATACTGGCCTCTTGATGGTATGCTTTTGTTACAAGACGAGCCTCGTAACGAGCAATGCTCCCATAGGAGTTATATTTTAACCAATAGACCCATGTACAATCCACAATGTTTGTATTGGGAGTTGGAACCAAAAGACCAAATCCCTTGTCTGTGGAGAGCTTGGAATTCATCAGACATAGCTGCACACCAGAGAAGATCTTTGGCAGCTGCAGAATAAGTAGTAGGTTCAGTGCCGGTATTAGTGGTTGATGTAAGTCCGCAAACTTTGGGTTTGGAAATGCCAGATTTTGACCTTGTTTGCATGGGGTAAATTTGAAGAGATGGAGTGGGAACAACTAAGTACGTACTTTGAGGTCGAGACAGGTGAGGAACTGAAGCAGTTGAAGCAAGAGTAAGAAATGGGAGACTTCTTAATATCACGTACGACAAAATACACACTTTTTTGATTCTATTCTAACCAAAACAAAAAAGTCTATCACTATACATAAAATAATTTTATCTATATTTTTATTTTACCAAAATACAAGTTTCAATTATTATTTTCCCTTCGTGTCCTATTCAATTGAATAGCCTTAATCAAGTATGGTAAGAGTACTAAAGGAAAGCCTTGGAATTAGAAAGACTAAGAATTACAATCCTTACTTCCCTACCAAATGGAAGTGAAGATTTTTAAGGGATTTAAGCATCTGCTCAATATCGGTCTGGCAAATTTCAACTGACAAAATCACCAGCATACATATAAACAGAGAGAGACCATTGATGCAAAAACAAAAAAAACAAAGCATTACATTCCATCCAAGTTCGGTTATCAGATTAGTTTTGCCAACTACAATCAATGACCAATGTCAGCTAGTCCTTGGAAAACAACAATCCACAATGTTTAACCAATATGTTATCCAAAAGGCCAACTCCCAACCAAGACCTGGTGTTATGAAAGTTGATTAGCTGCACTAGAACAAAACTTTGAGTTCCAATATTTTTGAGTTTACACAAATCTCCAAGCAGAAGTGCTGGGGTCAGCAAAATTGAAGTGTCTTGCCACAATCAAACGAGGCTGCCACCATGCTGCTTTGAGATAAATACACTACCTGAAATTCATTGATTTCTATCAATCGAATACAAGCAAGTGGAGAACTAGAATCTTTCAGAAAATTATAGCACACAGGACTCTAAGATTGAGTATGATAGGTAGATAAACAATTATTAAAAGAGTTAATCATATAACTAGTAGAAAACCCAGAGATGATTTTTGCAATGAGTCGAGAAAATTGATGGTGCTAAAAATTACCATTGAACACTGAAGATTAGGTTAGAATGTTTCACTTGAATTTCTTCACAGGATATACACTGTATCCTCGTGTATCATGATTTTACTATCCCCTAGTTTCTGCACAAACATCACAAACTTTCTGTCATCAGTTAATCTATTAAGGTAGAAGAGTTGGAACTGAGACCTTCAAAATCAAGCACCACACCCAAGACTAAACTCATAACTAGATGCTAGTTATGCATTTTAAGGTAATACTCCATCATCCAATTGACCTCAAATCAAACTCTTAAGTAGATGCTAGTTATGCATTTTAAGATTTAATACTCCATCAGCCAATTCACCTAAAATCCTAGGCAAAATGAGGTTACCTCTAACAGGAACATTATCTCTGCCCTCGAATAAGCTACAGGTGCCTTGCTGTTGACAGCAGTTTCAATGTCTTTAATAGATATGCGATCCAAGTGATGTTCCCGAGCATGCTGTCCGAATAAAGTATTAAATGTTTCTATTCTGCAAGGCAACATGCAATTCAAGGAACAGTGAGTAATTGAGAATAAACAATACAATGGTGCTCAAGTTTCAAATCACAAACCTTTCGGGAGATACATTGACAGTAGTTTGAGCTGCGGGAGGCTCATCTACTTCCATGGCTTCAGTCCTACTTGACAGTAAAGTAAAAAACTATTTCAGGTATCTCCCAAGTCAAACAACTAATCTAATTATCACTTAGCAAAAACACTAATATAATTATCAAGGAACCAACCAATCACTAGCTTAAATGGCTGCAGGCTGTTTGCCTAATATGCTTGAAGATATAGCATATTTGCAAAGTGACAAATGTGCATGAGCTATCAAAATGAATGCCTAATACGTTTGTATAATATCACTTGAGCTAAGTGATTTCTTAGTATGCAACTAAGTCGAAGGGATTGCCAACTTAGGGTGAGGAGTCTACCATATAACCATGATTCCACTGTTTAGACCAAGAATCATGTTAAACCCACATTCCCACCTAGAAAGAACTGCATTCTCAACTGGGATGGAACATCCGAAGCATATGAATTTCAAAGAGACAAAGAAAAGCAACCAAGAAAGAAAAAATAATGCAGCGACCTTGGAGTTGTAGAAAACTAACTTGAGGGAGGATGAGATATAAACTGTAAGGATTGGTGATCTATTGACCTTGGAAGGTCATTTACAATGTATGCACATATAAATGCATAAATGCTGCCCTTGGAGCCCCCAACCTTAATCTTTCTATATGTTATTGATCCACCCTAGCTCCCACTCCCAGATCATTCAACTAAGGTATGTAGCTCCAAGATTCTATGCACTTGTTCTCAAAGAAATATAATGGTAGTAAGGCTGTGTTTTGTTGAATAGCTTGATATATACTGTTGAGCCCATTTCTTAACAGCTTGAATTTTTAGGATAATTAGTGACTTAATATGATATCAGAACTCTGGTTCTACGAGGTCTTGAGTTCAAGTCTTATGATGTTAAGTAACTCATTGTCCTAAAAGCTTAAGTCGTTAGGAAATAGCCCAATAATGTATATCAAACTATCTAACACTTCCCTCACGTGCGACCATATCTCACACGTGGATAGGCAAACAAACTGAATAGATGCACCAACACATAGAGTACATAATAACAAATATAATAGGAAAACACATTCCGAAACTTGAACTCGAGATCTCGTAAAACCAAAACTCTAATACCATTTTAAGTAATCAATTGTCTCAAAAACTTAAATTGCGAAGAAATAGGCCCAGCAATGTATATCAAGTTATCCAACATGTGATATGTTTCTTTATTGTATTTGTTATTGCGTACTGTGTGTTAGTGCACCTGTTTATCTTAATTTATTTGCCTCTTCACGTGCGAAACATGATCATACGTGAGGGAATATTAAATAACTTGATATGCATTGTGTGGCACATTTCCTAACAGCTTAAACTTTTAGAACAATTAGTGACTTAACATGTTTGCCCAATTATTAATGAAATTAGTCAATTTCTCAAGAGAGAAAATTTTGCATTCTTATTAAACATTTAAAGGACTTCTTACCCGGTTGGGATAATCCTACAAATATTTCAAGACGTAGAACAAGCCACTATAGACATAATGTTCTCTTCGTGGTATTTCGAGTTACTTCCCCTACCAAAACCATACCAATACCTCTTTACTAAATGCTTTCGATGTGTAAGCTGTAAAAGAATTTCAGAACAGAAGCTTTTGAATGTTGTCTTGCCAAACACATTAGTTTCACTTGAAGACTTTCCAACTTAACACGGTAGTTTCAGCATTGCTTGAATGCCTCATGACAACAGCTGTAATTAAGGTGCTCTAACCATGCTTAGTTAACATCTTTCCGATCTGAATAGAACTGACAACACTTGGCAATAGTTTATTTCATGGTGATGTGCACATTTCCATGTCTATCTGACCCCATTCATAATTCAGTTGTTTAAGCATGGGAGCAGCACAGGTAATTGTAGCAACCTAACATAAAAGCAATGAGGAATTAGATAATTTCATGTGAAGGCAATGAAAATCCAGAAATTGATGCTCCTTCATAAGAAAACACTGGCCAAACATAAAAATACAAAGTAAAACAAACATAAAAATACAAAGTAAAACATTCAGGAATAACCCAATATGAATGGGGGGAGATTCTGTTTTCAAATTAAAACTGCAAAGAAAACTTTTCAGGGCCATAAAACCATAGAACTGGTAATTTAGTAGAACTCCCATATGGATGCCGCCTGTTTCTCCAAGCTAATTTTTCCAATCTACTGTTCTGCCCAAAACAAAAAGTTCAACAATTCTGCAGCATTAGCTGCAGAGAAGAGGCAAACCAGGACTATCAGTTATTCAGTTTCACATACATGCAAAATAGTTCTTCGTGGACACCACATAAATACCGATCCCTTTGAACAGATCCTTCTACATGCATTAATGTTGGGATAAAGAAAATTCAACAAACATTAGGAATAACTAAAATACCTTCTTACAAATTTCCCTTACCTATCATTCCATCAGGAACTAAATTTAATGCAAACACTATGGACCCAAAAAAAGACAATTATTAAATTGGTAAGAAACTCATTTATTCTCAAAACAATGAGGAAACACATTGGTAATATCTTCACATTATGCTATTTGCTAAGGATAAATACAGCACACTCACCCTCCTCTAACAGAAGTTCCACTGCGATCAGCTATACCATCACTACCCCCATCATGGTCAGCTTTGCGTTTTCTCTCCAGCTCCCTTTCCCTTTCTTGTTCACGCTCCTCCATTTCATTCAATTCAGT
Source organism: Heliamphora pulchella (assembly GCA_032270985.1). Lineage (NCBI taxonomy): Eukaryota > Viridiplantae > Streptophyta > Magnoliopsida > Ericales > Sarraceniaceae > Heliamphora > Heliamphora pulchella. Next base: position 8,279,145 of record JAULJZ010000009.1, on the reverse strand, counting down.
GTGATATATTGCAAAGTTTAGAACTTTAAGAGCTACTTCAACATCAGACTTTAGAACCTGCCCGAGACAAACTTAAGCATCCATGAGCAAGTGCTAACAGGCATAAAGACTAATGAAACACAAGAACTACTATTACAGCAACATAAAGAAACAGAGTTAGATGTCAATAAATCCAATGACTATATGCTCTCCCTAGTCTCAGTTGCAAGTCTTATCAGATTCAAGATGACACTTAAATTACATGGGTATCAATTACTGTCAACGATTGGAATCAGGAGAACATACATAAAGAGGGTGGCCAATCCGTACCTGTCTGCTCAACTTTAGTTTTGCGTGAGCAGTAGAGAGGCGTATGATGGTTTCTAATGTTCTGGCAGTTATTGGAAGTGTTCCTCCCCCAGTCTAAAAGAGAAAACAACATTCAAGAAACAACCATAGAACTTCATTCTTCGATAATCTTTGACCATGAACACTAACCTTCGCATTTGAACTGGCATTCCTGAGTTCTGCATATGCAGTTGCAATGTGATCAGATGCCTGTAGATGAATATAGTTAGAAAGCATTAAAAGAATGTAAAAAATGTAAGGCACATCAAGGAAACAAGTCAAAGGCTGCTAAGGAACTATGCGTGAAAACAAATAACTTGGCAGAATAAATTTGCATGAATAAGATAGAGCAAATTGGGAATTCAATGGACAATACCAACTGATGTGAGAAAGCATCAGCACCTCATCAGTCAGTTCTGGCTGGATTCTATGCTTTGCATAATGAATATACTTCTTAAGAAACTTGATAGTAAGAGTGTCGCGCTTTCGACCCCGTTCTGTTCTCTTCCCATGGAGCATTCGGTTATACTTTACATAAACAGAGGAACCTGTATCAGCTTCTTCTTCTCCTCCATATCTTGAGCTCCCATCAACTGTTGCCCCGCCTAAAAGTTGATTTGCTCAGATATATAGTTTCAATCTACTGACAGGTCAGAGACCTTTCAATGGATATAGTTATGCTCACCTACCTCCACCTATCGTAGAACGGAACCTGTGCATACGCAAGACATGCTCCGAGATTTGACGGTCAATGTCAGGATCCATTTGATCCAATACAATAAAGAGTAAATCAAAACGAGAAAGCAATGAATCTGGGAGTCCAATATTCTTGGTTGGAGTTAATGACCGGTCATACTGTGCATCCATCCAAGACGAAAACAAAAGCAAGTTAAGCCAGCAAGAATCATTTGTGCACACGTGATTGCTGTGGACTAAAAATATTGATGCATTCAAATGATCAGCTAACACGACTTACAGTTCCATATATAGGATTTGCAGCTGCTACCACACTGCATCGAGCATTCAGGGATGCATGGATGCCGGCTTTGGCAATTGTTACTGTCTGCTGCTCCATGACTTCATGTATAGCAACTCGATCTTGATCATTCATCTTATCAAACTCATCAATACAAACGACACCTCGATCAGCAAGAACCATTGCACCAGCTTCTAACCTTCTTTCTCCTAGTACAAGAAAACTGCTTCCATATTAAACAATCACCACATGGTACCAACATGCCCTGGCACATGCAAAGGCATACCTGTTTCTTGATCAGAAGTAACCGCAGCAGTCAGGCCAACCCCAGATGAACCCCGACCAGTTGTTGATATGGCCAAAGGAGCAATGTTCATTATTGCTCTTAACAATTGAGACTTTGCAACAGAAGGATCACCAACCATCATCATGTTTATGTCTCTAAAGAAGCATGATATTTGATTAAGAGAACTGAAAATCTTATGCTTCACCAAGGCAGCAAAATACTGAACTGATCAATATGGCAAAAAAAGACTCATTTAGTCAAGCATAATGTTAAGGAATAAAATAACTCACCCTCGTAAATGGGTCCCATTTTTTAAGTTCTTTTCAGAACCACCCAACATCAATAAAATCACTGCTTTCTTTATCCACAGATGCCCATGTATTGATGGTGCCACTGAATTAGCCAGCAGGTCGAGCAAATCATCTCTGTCAGATACTTTTTTGATGTTGTTGATGTCTTCTGGAGTGTAGATTGGTGCATTAGCCTCTTTGTTGAGCAGAGAGACGTTGTTAGCTATAAGCACAGTCCTAGAAAATGCAATACTCGATTAAGCTTTTAACCACCAAACGTTATGAATGAAGACTGACGAGAAATTTTCAGTGTAGAAAAAGTAAATAAACCAACCTGAACACCCCATTCACACTGCCTTTGCTTTTCCCAGGTAGAGCTTTATATATCCCTACAATTGCCACACGATCTCCAGGCTTGCATGAATCCACCAGGTCATCCTCGACTATGACATCAACTGTTCGTGGAAGCTGGCCAGGAGCAGAATTCTCAGGCACTTCCTGCATTGACAAGGTTTGATGGTCTTTGTACTTGCACAACCCATACTCCGTCACCAATAAATTGCCACTTTCATCCTGAAAAGTACCAGTTCTAAAAACATCATTTTTGGCTCTAAATGCAATAGACCACAAGCAAAAGACAAAGATTACCCGCGTTGGATATACAGATCCCGTAGGCAAACCCATATTGGAGGTAATATCTCGATATTCACGAGTTGTGAATGTCTTTGTTGCAGTGCAGAAGTGAACACTCTTTACAACCTTCGGCCTTACAAGAGAACCTGGGTGTAGAAAAGTAGCCTAGTGGTCATTATGCATGGCTTCATCAATATATATGCAAGGAATTATATGAATGACATTGGAGTTAGTAAATCCTATTTTTACACAAATTTGCCATCGATCAATATGTGAAAGGCAAGCAGAATTAGAGAGTTTTTTGACAGGGAAGTACAAGTTACCATTAGAAATGGAATAACCGCCTTATTGAGTTTAACTATTGATCTCTGCTAGAAACACTCTAATTCATCTTTAAAAATGCGGTCAAATATAACATTTATTCACCATGCTACCAGTGTTCACTGATGATTGCATCTACTACCATCTTAGACATTAGTGGTAGAGATTATCATAAAGCATCACATATAAACTATCACTCTCAGAACAGTGTCCTTATGTCCTAAACTCTGTAACAATTAAAACTATGCTATCAGATAGTTTGGCAAAAAAACAAATTTATTTACCGGATACTGTTTCACACAATAATCTCCACTTCCAATCACAATCTTCTCGGATTAAACATCAACTTGACTAATTAAATAATCTTTAATTGGGTATTTCAATAAGAGAAATTAGCAATGGCATCACATTAATGTTCTGATCATAATTTAACCATTCACAGAACTAAGCATTTAACATGTATCCCTCTTTAAAAAAGTTAAGAAACTCCCTACATGCTTCCAATTATTGCATTTTTTTCTGCATTAGGCAGATAATTCTGAAATTACCTCAGTAATCACTAATCACTGGAAGACAAATTATCAACCTGAATCAACTTTATTACTCGCAAATTCCCTTAAGATTTTCTCCATTTTATTCCCAACAGATACCAAGTTCTTCGGGGTTCTAATCATCCCAATATCAAAGTACCTTAAGATAACGAACTTAATCTACTTCATCATCCTAGAGCAACTGACCCACCAGGTTTAATTACCAAAACCAAGTATTTCAAAGACCTAAGGCCCCCAACTGGAAGAGACACCATGATTTCTAAATTAAATGTATCTATGTACATAAAGGCTCGTTTCTTCTTTAAATGTATCTAAACACATACTATAATCATGTAAACCAGATAAAAATGATAAAACAATTGAAACTACAACACAATTAAGAAACATACTCCACTCAATCGCAAAAATATGCAACATACTTAGAAGAGTAAGGCCCTGCTCGCTTGCCAAAAAAAAGGTTTCATTCAATTATTTCTGATGCTAATGGTTTAAATTTGTTTTCCAAACGTTATACACAATGAAGAAAAGAAGACTTAGATTGACTTATTGGGTTATGCTGAAAAACAAAATTCCTTGAGCAATAATAATGATAATACATGTATTAATTATTTATGCAAAATTGGGGTTTTTAAAAATCCTACCTAAGCAGACTCTGTCAAAATAAAAATTGAGAGAGTTAGTGAAAATACCAATTGAAAATAATTTTTTTTAAATTATTGCAATGTTTTCTTGGATTGTTCCTCATTTTATAAGGCTTGGTTTCTCTTTCCTTAACACATGTTTTAAAAAGTTGTGTAGGCTAAGCTCTTTTACTTGGTATCAGAGTTGGGGTGCTCTACTCCAAGCACGGAGCATGCCGAGTATCCAAATGCTATATCAGAGTTGGGTTGCTCTACTCCAAGCATGCCGAGTATCCAAATGCTATGGTCCAGAGTGTCTCATTGAGACGCCCTCTGAGTGATTTATAAGGCTCAATTTCTCCTTTTCTTAACAGATTAGTTTAAAATAGTTGTATCCATACGTGGACTGGACTTTTCAACTAGTTTATCTCCCACAAATTAAGAAAAGTGAAATTTAGAAATATAGAATTACAATGTGAAGAATTTATACTTGATTTATCTTAGCAAATGTTGGGCCACCTCCATAACAAGGGTAACACGGCTGAAAATGAAATAAGAAGCAGAGGGGAAAGAAAGTACATTTGGTGACAATGCCCTCAACGCAGACCATTGAACCGATGAAACTAGAGAGGAGATCTCTCGGAGTAACGCGGCGGGACACGAAAGGCCCCTCGAATCCAACAAGCACTTGTTCTCCTTCCTTCAAGTACTTCGGATCGAGGCTGCGCGCAAACTCCGTGGCCGCATCGCATAGCGCTTGCATGTACTCGCTTGGATTTTGGAGCAGCCTGTTAAATTCAAAACACACAGAATAAGATTAATTCAATACAACCGTAAATACATTCGTGCATGAAGAGAAATGTATAGATTTTGCACCTTCGAGCCAAGTGACCTTCCTCGTGAGCGAATAAGTGAGAGATGTTCAGGATGAGGCGGCGGCGCTTGTGATGCATCATGTTTTTTATCTCGTGCGTGTAAATGTCCTTCCATTCCTGAAAAATGTATTATATATATACATATATATAGAGAGAGAGAGAGAGAGGTCACAGAGCGAGATAGAGAGAGAAAGAAAGGGTTTTAGAGAGAGAGAGGATGAAAACGAGAGAGAAAGAAGTTTTACGTCTTGGTCGAAGAACTTCCGAAATGTTTGCTTGTGCGCTGCCCTCAGTTCCTCGCTGATGTCCATCACTTGGCCTCTGGTTTCGATCCTGACTGAGAGAGAGAGAGAGAGAGAGAGAGAGAGAGAGAGGAGGAGAAATGGTAGAGAGAAATGGCACCTCGTTTTTCAACCTAGGTTTTTGGTTTTGGCGGCAAATGTGGGATGAGGATCTCAATTTGGCGGGAAAGCTATGGATGCTGGCGGCCCAAATGGGTACAACCAACAAACCAAGGTCCAATCCCGACCCGATCTTGGCCCAATTGAATTTGTCTCTCTTAAATCTTAATCCTATTAAAATGAAAAAAATTATCTATTATACATTTTAAAGGGGTATTAATGTAATATTTGTCTTGTGTAATAATTTAAAATGTTAAAATATTTCTAATCCATTAGTTTTAAAAAAAAAAAAAAATAGGTGTGAGAGGAGTGAAAAAATAAATAAAAAATAGTAGAGTGCACTTGCTCTTTATAGGTTTTAAAATGAGTGAATTCAAATTTTAATATATTCTTTAAATTATGATTAAATTAATTTTTTCGTATGCTATTGTTTTAATTTTTTTATTGTTGCCCAACATTAATTTTTGAATCATGTTATATTAAATAGTGCCTTTAAGCACGAGTAATTTATTAGTATGTAATATATAGAATGATCCAATAATTCAATTTTTATATAGTTTATAGTTAAGATTTGTTTTATTTCTAATTTTTTTTTACCTTTTCTTCCACCATCTACTATACTCTTTTTCTGTATTTGAGAAGTGATTTGATAAAACATTTATTATATATTTAGATGTATTTTCTCTCTCATCTCTTTTTTATTTTAAATCCATTGTTTTTTGCTCTTTTTATTTTAAATCCATTGTTTTTCTCTTTCTTTTTGTTTTATATTTAACTTTATTTATCCCTCATTAAAAATATCTTTTTAACATATAAACATACATACTGTCGAAAACTATAATTAGCTTGTACATTTGTTAGTTTACGCGTATTTTTTGTTCAAATTGAGATTGAGCGTTAATAGTTTGTGTTTGAAACTATCGAGATTTGTTTTCCTATTACTTTTAATAATTAAGAAATTATTTATTATTTAAAATTAAATTTTATTCAAAACAATAATATGCACAGAATATGCATAATCTAAGTATATAGAACCAATTACAGATGATGATTTTAAATTTTCAAATTTTCAACCATTCGTGTGCATATGAGATCTATAAGCGTGTGGGTCTCAAGTGCATACTAATAGTTGAGATCATATTACATGGTTATTTTGTGATTGATTGCAATGTATATAATATTACTTATCAAAATAAACATGATTTTATAAATAATTTAGCATTAAAAATGATACGATAATATGTAATCAATTAAATTCAATTATTATTATGGCTTCGTTTGATAAGCTAAGCTTAAATTCAAGTTCATTATTTTTTTGTTACTTCAAGCTAAGTATTAAAAAATTTATTTAGTTAAAAAGTGTCCTTAAGTTATCATGTAAAGAAAAAAAAAATTATGATTTGGCAGTTAATCATTTCATTACTTTAAATAAAATGATTAAAAAGTCTACTTTAAATTGAGATCATCCTCATGGAGAAGATGAGGGGACCACAAAATGAGGTACATCATAGGGGAAAGCCACCAAAGCTGGATTACGAACAAGAGTGAGGAAAGACATAAATGAATTCATGCCAAAATGAACAATATGGAATGGACGATTTTCTTAATGCATTCCTGTTAAGAATAAAGAAATATATTTTTTTTTTTTACAAAAAAAAATTGGTTATATAAATCTTTTATTTTGTCAGAATTCGTTAATTGCTCCGTATGAATTTATAATAGAAAAACTCATACATAGATGGACTTAGGAGGCGGATGGGGGCAATCACCTCCCCAATATTTTAAAAAAACTTATTATCATACCAGTATTAGTTTAAAATATTTTACGATTATATAAATTCGTCTTTCTAAGATTTTTTTAAAAAATTTATTATATACTCTCTTAAAAATTTATAAGAACAATTCACCCTTCCTAAATTAAAATCTTCATTATTCTTATTGAATGCATGAAGAAAACTTACTTTCCATCTAGATCATCAGTGGAGAAAATTGTATATTTATATCATCCCTATTGAATGATTACATAAAACTCATGCAATTGACAATTAGGAACGAATTGAGCATATATTTGGCCTAATTTTTTTAAAAAAAAATTTTGCTTAAAAATCTGTAAAAAAGTCCATTGATTTGGCCTAAGTTAGCTTTTTCTACATCTTTTTATATTTATTTTTTTATAAAAAAAAATAGTTCAAACACAAGTTGAGTTGAACTAGTTAAATAATAAAAAATAACGAATTAAATAAGCTTGCGATTTCAAGTTTTCTAGTGGCCTATAAATTTCAATTTAACAACTCTCTCTTTTAATGGGTTGTGCGGATTAAAAAAATTCCACTTATTAAAGATTGAATGATTAAAACTTTTCCTTTAATATATCCCAACTCAATTCAACCCGGGCACAACATTGTTTTTCAAAGTTATATAGTTTCTGAAAATAAATGATTTAGCAATTATTAAAAATTATCAACCAATCAAAACGACTGAAATGATATTTTCTTAGAACTGCCATTGAAGGACGACAAAAGACTGCCTAATCAATTCTGGTATGAAAAAAATGGAGCCAGACCACGCAGGGCGTAGGCAAGCTAAGGCGATCCAGGCAAGGCCCAATGACCAAAAGAAGGTCAACTTAATTGAACAAGTTATAAGTCGAAGTAGGGATGGCAATAGGGCGGAGTGTTCTCCCGTTCCTGTACCATTTATTATCGAGACGGGTTGATGAATAATTAATATAACGAGAAGTGGTGGGGGCCATAATGGGAAATATTTTTCACTTAAAAAGATATTAATATTAACAACAATGATATGATAAGATATTAAAATAATAAAATTGATAAATAATTATAATTAAGCATAATAAAAAATAAGAAATAGATGTAACAAATAAAAAATAAGTCTAATATTTGCGTATTTTAGTCTTATTATATTATTAAAAAATAAAATTTATATACATATTTATATATAA
>JAULJZ010000009.1:8254772-8270803 GCA_032270985.1 Heliamphora pulchella | reverse complement strand
TTTTTTACTATGCCAAAAAATTCAACAACAAAGATCCCACCAGACCCACAAACAGTAAACAAAGACCCCACAAGACCCACAAACAGTAAACATCCAAATGCCCAAACAGGAGAAGTCAGAAGTGAATAGCAGCGGAGAAGTGAGAATACCGAATAAGGAGAGGCTGAGAGCGCAGCGGCAGCGACGCGAAGCAGCGAGGGCTTGAAGATGAGGCGATGTGAGCAGAGCGGCGGCAACCAGCGAAGGGGGCGAACCAACGAACGGCGGCGACACCACGGCGCTTGCGCCGAAGCCGACGAGTGCCTGAGGCGAACGGCGGCGACGCCAACGGGAGGGCCTGACTTGGGGGCTGGGTGGCTGGGTGCAAAGTGAAAACCCTAGAAGGCTAGAAGATGATACTGTGAATGGGATCATTGGATCAGTGGGCGTGGACCACGTGGCGAAATATAAAATTTACTGGGGGCATATTTGTAAAATTGTAAAATATATATAGGTAAAAAAAAAAAATTTAAAAGTCAGTGGGGGCATTTGTCCCCACTGGTCCTACTGTGCCTCCGTCCCTGCCATCTGCAGAAAGCAAACATAGTAATTATATAACATTTTTATGTCTGTGCCACCTTGCATGTAATAGTCAAAAGGTTATTCCTTGTTGCCTCTTGGTATTAAAATGTACTTTTTTTGTTAGTTATGCCACGGCCGAGTTGCAGGCCTTGCGTTTTGAGCTGTTCTGTTTGTGTGTATTTCTATGACCATGTCATATATCATTTTTTATGCCATAATATTAAAATTTATCTGGAAGATCACATAGTTGTGATCAATTCCACTTTTTTTCTTTTGGTAGATTGAGGCTGGTGGCGGCCAAGCTCTTACTTTTGGAGGTGATGTTTCGAAAGAAGCTGATGTAGAATCAATGCTTAAATCTGTGAGAAAACTTCTGGGGATTGTGTAAATTTATTGTATACTTTCTTATAGTAGATGCTTACAATAAGTGCCATGTGGTTCTTCTGCATTCAGGCAGTTGATCAATGGGGAACAGTTGATGTTTTGATAAATAATGCAGGTTAGCAACAGTTGCAATATGTTCTTCCATTAGACATCTTTATTTTCTTTCATGAAATACTTTTAACAATGGTTTCAGTTCAGGAATTACACGGGACGGGCTGTTGATGAGAATGAAAAAATCCCAATGGCAGGAGGTTATTGATTTAAATCTCACGGGAGTATTTCTCTGCACACAGGTTTGTGCAATCAGTGATGCGATTTGTTATATTTTAAAACCTCAGCAATTCAAGCTCGTAACTATGACGTTATTCTTGTTGCAGGCTGCCGCCAAAATTATGATGAAGAAGAAAAAGGTAATGTTTAGATCTCATATCTTCATCTTTCACATGCTTTGGTATCCACTGATCGGTAAAAAGACAGGGATGTGCTTAGTTTGCCCTGCCTAAACATTACCATAGATTAGTGTTAGATTTTTGATCAATGCAACTAAATTTAACGAACCTGTGTTTTGTGCTTAACAAGAGTAGTTGTCCAAAGTAGAACTTCTTCATGGTAAACTGTTGTGTATTTGGTCCCTGGCACACGTTTATTTATGGAAGGGAGGGAGAAACAAAAGTTATTTGGTTCCACTGTAACTGAATATCTTCTTCAGTTGGAATTGTTTTTGGCTGATGCACAACAAAAGATGGTTGGTGTGAGGATGGGCAGAAAAAGTCTCTAATATACTCGTCTAACTGACCGTATTACTAGACACTAGAGGTGGGACACATCTATGTGCGTGTCCTCGACACGTTCTATTTTTGTTTTCCGGCAGTTATGTCTTACCCATTTTTTCATGTTATTTTTTTTTGCAAACAGTGAACTCTCTCTCTCTACATATACACATACATATATATCTTATTACCTGGTTACATCATTTTAAAGGTGTCAAACCAAAGCTCACCCCTACCCAGGGTTCTAAATAACGGCCGTTACGTAACGGAACGGCCGCTACGTAGTGGTATCTTGGAGTACCGATTCCGTTTTGCTGCTCTATAACGGCTTTACAGAGATTTCCATGGGTATCGGCCGTTACTCCCGTTACGTAACGGGTATCAGTGGAGTATTGGCCTATAACGACCGTTACAGCCGATATGGCCCAGGGTTGCCAGAAATCGCACTAAAGGTAGCGACTAACATGAATCAAGGAAGTTAAACCATATCGCAAAGAGTTGAACTGACCAGAAATCTGTTTGTTTTTGTCGTCGATGGGTCTTTCAGTCGTTGTCGTCGTCGATAGGTCTTTCAGTTGTCGTAGTCGGCGTCGATGGGTCTGCTTGTCGTCGGTCGAGATGGAGATTGAAATGGATGAACGGTTTGCTGGAGTTTAGATTTTAAGTGGTAGTTGGAATTAATTTGGTGTGGCTGAATATTTTTTTATCTTATGTGCTATTTTTTTATATGATGTTATATCTTATAAAAAGCTGTCATATATTTTTTATTTTATTTTTTTATATGTAAAAAAGTTTATAAACACACTTGATTATTACTCTTATTACGTTGGAAAAGAATGCTAACAGCTGGGATGTCTTTTCTTTTAACCCATAATAGATTACAAAAGATTTTTTAAATAACAAAATATTTTGGTGGTGTAATTGGTGTTCGCCTCCTAATTTTTTTTAAATAACAAAATATCTTTTCTCTAGAAAATATTTTTTTGTGTTCAAATAGCAATTAAAAACAACAACAAACATTCAATTTGTAGTAAATAAAACTATAATATGTGCATCAGTGAGTTTTATGCCATTTGCTAGTGCTTGAAAAAAATTCATATCTGCGGCGCCCGATTCCCGTTACAAGTTGACCGATACGCCCGATATCCATTACACACGATTGCGACCGTTATGCTGACCGATACCGCAATTTAAAACCTTGATCAACTCCAATAACTTTAATACTGCAGGTGGAAATGTGGAAATGGACAGGGAGCAGGAAAACTAGACAAAGTGGTCTACATTGATGCAACTCCTTCTATAAGTATTTACACTTGCCACCCCAACCTCTTCCAAATCTGTCCATCACCAACTACTAAGCTCGTTTGGCCTCAAAGAAAGAACCAGCAAGCAATGTGAATACATGGTAGACAAAAAGCCCACTCTTAAAACAAAAAGTCTAGGCCGAACATTGACATCTGACACCCCTCCAGTTGTAATGAACACCCGTTTAGAAAAATTCACCCTCAATACCAACAATGCCTCAAAGCATAAAAAGCCCAAACCTCAAATCCTAGGAGCTAATATACATCCACTGGACAACAAAGGAAAGAAACTCCCTATCTTGACCGACTAAATGCCTCTAAGGGAAGAACGAATAACAAAGGAGAATAAGGAACTCCCTATCTTGACTAATAACATATGAGAATAAGGAACTCCCCGATCTTTAGCAATAACGGAGGAGAGTAAGGAACACCCCATCTTAACCCTCTCCAAAAATCAAAAGAACCGGCAGGGTATCCATTCAGCAGAACAGTTGTCCTAGCTATCAAAATGCAAGCCCAAATAAATCCCTCTCCATTTCTAACTGAAGCCCAACCAATAACACTGATCATTTACATTAAATGATGGAAAAAGGTGCATCATTCATATTTGGTAGCAGAGAAAGGTTTCCCATCTCATTTGGTTTGATATATTTACAGAAACACTTTTTTCCAAAAATCACATTTAATTAAGCTACATTCAACAATGTAATTAAAATACCACTTCAGGCATTAAAACATTAGTAAACTACTAAGTTTTGAGTGTGCAAGACATGTTCACGTAAGCATACAGAGAATATCCAACTTTTTGGAATGCCGTAACTTAACACTTGAAATTCAGGGAGCTCTGTCATCTAGATGCACGCTCATATGCAAACACTTCACTGGGGCAATATAAAATAGCTAATTGCATGTAAGCTTGAAAAACTTGAGCACATGCCACAACCCAATCCCCTCTATCCTAATATTTGGGATTCATACAGCTCTGTGATGTAGAGGCACATCCAAACTCAAAGTAGTTAACTAGGTCCACAGAAAATAGTTACCAATCACGTGTAGTTGGGAAAAATGTTATATGAAGGACCCATATGAAGTTTTACCATGGGCAGATTGTATCCATTGAGCAAATGTAGGTTCGATCAAGATTTGTTTTTCTGGAGGACCAGAGGCAAGCATGACATCATTATGAATATAAAGTCCCAAGGTACTATCTACCAGAAAGAGGGGAAGAAAAATGGAACCGGCCATTAAATAACAGCTAATGCCAATTTCTAGAACATTCTTTCTGCCTTGCATATAAACTCACACATGTAGACTCAAAAAAGGGATGTGCTAAGTAGAAAGTGGTACATACAAATTGATTTATGGTAGGATGCAGCCACCCTGTGTTAATAGCTTTTACTGTAGCAATGGCTTCCAAACCCCCAGCAGCTCCAAGACAGTGGCCTATCATCGACTGATAAGGAAGAACAAAATAAGGAAAAGAAATTAGAAGAAAGACTTTCATCTGAAATCTGTAAGCAACATCACCATGTAATATGCTTGGTCCTTGGTCCGTGAGTACCGGAAAAACTGATGATGCTCATGCAAACATCAGATAAAGAGAGAGAGTTCACCTTGGTCGAATTCATTTTGATCTCTGAAGTGTCCTTGAATACCTTCTTTATGGCGTTGACCTCGGCTACATCACCAGCTGGAGTCGAAGTTGCATGTGCATTTATGTAGTTAACCTAGAGAATATAGAGATTTTAGATTCCGGGATTTTGGGGTTTCAGTAACACAATTTTTAGGCTACTTTTTGCATGTGTAACAGAAGTCATGCACACTTTTAAACATAAGAAACTGCTTTAAAATGAAATGAAAAATAGCAATAAATAGTGGATAAGCCATGAAAGCGCTTAAAGACCATGTTTTCATTATCCATCCCAATCTCCAATTGCCAATGGGACTCCTTTTCTTTTTCTTTTTTGATAAGTAGGGTTGGCGATGGGTTTCTTATAGTGTTACTGTCGGATTACTCCCCCTCCGACTTTAGTGTCCCAGAAGTGGCCATGCTTTCACGAACTATCTCAGTTGGCCCCATGGAAATGCACTTCAAGGACCAAAAGAACATCAACCAAACACCATGCAATGAGATTTTCAAGAACCCCTTCACTTATCTAAGATAGAAACTGAAGTGTCTCTCAGCCTTCAACGGGCCAAAAGATGGGATTTGTGACCATTTGTATCTCTTCATGCAAAAATCCAAGTGAATTTTAGGTGAACAGTGTGAGTGTGCATAAATACAACAACATAAACATCATTTACAGTTCAGGACTTCATGACAGGTGATTAGAATTAAAACTAATCCCAGCCCCTCCCTCAAGGTGCCTCTGCTACAATGGCTTTGGCACAAAAAAGGAATCTTACAAGGAGAGTCGGACATTGCTGCCGAATGTAATGCATGCAAAATGCTCACTGCCACAAAAACATTACATTGGCACCAGGTTTCAATGATAGATCATTCATGGCGAAGGCACAACATGATTTCAGTTTGTATTTCTTTCATTTAAATCTGTTTTGGTGCTACACAACACAAATTAGGAAAGAATATAAAAAAAAAAAAAGATATTTATGCCAACTAAAAAATACATACAAGTCACAAGCTTAAGCTAAGAAGCATGTGCACATCGAAAATATTGTCATACAAGTACTGGTAATGCACCTGGTATGGGTACAGTTTCAGTACCACAAAATATTTTCCGGGTACACCAAAATAGTACCATGCACTTTTGAATTTAATTTTTATTTTTAAGTACAGCTTCATTATGCTTTGGGTACGCGAATGGTAAGTTATTAGGTCAGGATTTATATTGAAATTTTTTAAACTACAAGGATACCAAATAAAATAACTTGTTGCCACTTTTTATTAAAAAAATATATATATGGAGAACTAGAGAGTGATTTAAATCCTAACTAATTACACTAATTTTTTGTGACTAGCATCTATTCCAGTTTTTCTCTCCATTCCTTCATTTCCTGTTTTTTTCTTACCAATGGTAATATTCCTTGAATGTTGCTATTCATTGCTAAAAATAGTTTTGTATGTGATATACACACAGTACAATACCTGAAAAAACAAGGAAAAAAAGAAAGAAATTTATGGCCGTAACCCCAGCCAGCTGTATAATGATCTTATTCTTTCGGTTTCGTCGTATTGCCGTACCTATATCGTACTGTACCCATTCCACGGACCCGTACCTGTGCTTCCTAAAAGATAAGTAACTTCAAGCAACAAAACAAATTTGAAGATATGGCATGCTGTTCAGTCCTCCCAAAAATGGAAAGAAATGGGAAAGAGACAATCACACTTCGAGGACTGTCACATGAGCATTATATGTACTGTTGGTAAACTCAATTATGAAAAGCTGAAACAGTTTAAAGCAAGCAAAATTACTAAAGGGAAAATAGCCCAAACGCACGCCAAGTTTCCCAGGCTAAAGTTGATGATGCTTATATAACAAGCGAAATCATCCTAATTTTAAAATGGATGAGCTTTCTTCAGTTACAGTAAAAGTATTTATAAGTGAAAGCAATTTAATTGCTCCAGTTACCATGTCGCCAACAATATCCAGAAATAAGAATCGCACTTTCCTATAAAAATTGTAGAAGATCAACAGTAAGCCTGCATAACACAGCAACAACTTACAAGATTGAACTTTCACAAAAATACGAGCACCTTCTCTGTGTACTTCAGTCATGAACAAAAATTCTTCCTCTTTCGGCACTATCTATCATTTGAAACCTAGAGCTCTCTTAATGCTTTGATGACTTTTAAGGGACTAATGGATTACCATCCAACTGTACTGAAATTAATCTCAAGAAATGTTTCACTTTGGTGCGTATATCACTAGTCTTGTTGTAAAAAGTAAAAAAAATAATAATAATAAATTAAATTAAATAAAAAATTAACTATAGAATACTAGGTATTTTCACCAATTATTACTAATACAACAGTCAACAATCCTATCTTCATACTTTTGATGTTTATTCATGATATTTTATCTAGAAATAAAAAATAATAATAACTTCATGATTATAGCAAGTGTTTAGCTTAATTGAATTAGAAATGATCTCATAGATCATAAGATCATTCCCTACTTCTTTAAAGCTCTAAAGTTCTAAAGCTTTAGCCAGAAACCAAAAAATAAGAATCTAAACAAAAAGGAAAAGAAAGATAAAAGTCATAAAACGAGAAATAAATTTTTTCCTTCTGTCAGTTTATAGGTCACCTTAGAAGATGAAAAATAGCAATTTTTACTTCGATCTCATTCCAAGATTCATCTCATTCCTTTTAGAAGGCTTAGTGGGTTATAAAATGAAATCACAAAGTCAAGATGACGTAAGATGCATAAATGGGCTAAAGGGACTGTATTTCAATCACCATCTTCCATACATAAACATAAAATATTAGAGTGGTCAGGGAAGCAGTGGAATCAAATCAACGAATGCATGTGTACCATTTGGCAAAATATATTTTTTGATATGGTGAAGATATTACAAGAGAATGCATAATCTTTATTTTGAAATGAAAAATCATTGAGGGATGATATAGATGTGAACCTAACAATCAAATCACTTGGCCAATTTATCATTTTAGTTGTTTTTCCAAATTTTCATCCTTCATTCGATTTCTACTTGCAAATTGAATTACACAACATCATCGGTGAAACATGAAATATTTATTTTTATAAGAGTAATATCATTAATAGCTCCGAAGGGCACAACCAAGTACACACAAAGTGTATAAAGGCAAAAACCAAAAATCACCTATACATTGGCCCTATACACCCGGGAAATGCAAATCTCCCAAAAAATCTAACAAAGAATCTAAAGAGTGAGGAGAATCTCCATGAACCCCAAAAAGAAAGTGCCGAGAACCCCTCTCCTTTTAAAACAAATAAAAAGCATTTAACACCCTCAAAAGATCTACAGTTTTATCTACAGTTTCTATCTCTCCAAATGCTCCACATAACGCAGAGAGGTACCAAATTCTAAGCCTTTCTCTTTCTCCTCGTCAGGCAGCCGCTTTGTCAACAAAGAAACAGCTCCCTCACTGACCTTGGCATCACCCAAGAAACTCCAAAAAATGAAAGAACCAGACTCCAAAAATCCCAAGCCATCAGACAATGTAACAGCAAATGGTTCACTGATTCTGTTGTCCCTTTACACATGCAACACCAATCCACCAAAAACATACCCCTTCTCCTCAGAGTATCTGTGGTAAGGATGGCCTCCCTATTGACCATCCATGCCAAAAAAAAAAAGTTACTTCAACAGGAGCCCTAGCACACCACACCTTTCCAAGGAAAGCTGCAATCCCCCACATCCACAAGTCCCCTATAGAGAAACGCCACTGAGAACGAGCCAGAAGAGGTTTCATGCCAAACTAGAGAATCATCGGCATCCAACTGAGTGAGAAAGCCAGCGATGGACCCAAGTAACTCCACCCCTGAATCAACTTTCCAATCAAGCAACTCCCTCTTGAACAGAGGGGTCCAAACCCGTCCACCATGCACCCCAAACCAATAGTCCTTTACAAGAGCTATCTTATCCACCGCAATGTAACAAAACTGGATAGGCTTCTCTTAAAGGTCGGTGACCACAGCACATATCCAACCAAAATCTCACCCTACTTTTGTTACCGACTTTAAAGGCAATCCAAAAGAGAAAATCTTTCCAAACACTCATAATACAATACCTTTCCACAACCCCCTCCCATAAGCTTCTCTAATTGGACCCGTAGACCACTCACTCATAGAGTACCCATACTTATCTTCGACACTCTTACTCCATAAGCTATTTCTCTCCAAAGCGAACCTCCATAACCACTTCCCCATTAAGGTCCTATTGAACAACGGAATTTTTTTTATACCTAAGTCACCCCCTTCCTTAAGTAACAAAATGACCTTCCATTTAACATGATGGTACTTAGACTCCTCGCCTCAATCCCTCCAAAGAAAGTTCCTCATCAATCTCTCTAGACGCCAAACAACCGATAGCAGGGTAGTGAAAACTGAAAAGAGACATGAAATAAGATGGCAAGCTTGATAAAGACATAAAGATCTCAAACCTCTATACCACTAGATCCCAAACCATCTTAGGTTTGAAAGATGAACCCAAAGGTAGACTTAGATAATACGAAGGAAAAATCCAACACTACACTTAAGATTCAAAGACAAAGCCTCAACATCAGCAACAACTCCCCACATGAATGATCACACTTTTGGCCAAGTTCGCGCGGAAGCTCGAAACTACTACAAAGCAAAGGCGGATGCATCTAAGAACACTCAACTCATCAGCCCTCACATCACAAAAGATCATAGTGTCTCCTGCAAATAACAAATGGAACACCATAGCCCTCGACCTCTCCCAACCTCCAGCTTAGAACCCATTGATATACTCATCCCCAGCTGTTCTATGGATCATCCTCTCAACGCTTACATCACAAATAAAAACAAAAGGGGGGATACAGGATTGCCCTGTCTCAAGCCTTTCGAGCAAACAAAGAAATCTTTAGGAAAGTTGTTTACACGAATAGAGAACTTCACTGGGAAAATGCAAAAAGCAAATCCATCTCCTCCATCTATCCCCATAGCCCATCCGACTGAAAATGTATAGAAGAAAATCCTAATTTACATGATCATAGGCCTTCTCTAGATTTAACTTACAGATATTCCCACGCTCGCTGCTTCGAATTCCGAAATCAATGCATTCATTAACAATCAGAACCACATTCAAAATTTGTTCAAACCAAACGGAATCAAAGTGGGACTCTGAGATGACCTTATCAATTATCAGTATAAGCTTTCGAGCCTACAGTTTAGTGATGATTTTATAGACATTACCTACCAAGCTAACAAGTCTAAAATCCTTAAGCTCCACCACACAAGATCAAAGCAATGGAGGCGTTAAGGCTTTTCTCAAACTCTCCCGACTCATAAGGCTACTGAATAACAGCCATCACGTACCCTCTAATAACACCCTAACACTTTTGAAAAAAAGCCATAGAATAGCCATCCAAACATGGGACCTTATCCCCATTAAGGCCCTTAAGAGCCTCAAACACCTCCTCCTCACTAAACTCCCTCTCAAGCCAAAAAGGGTCATCAGGGCTAAAGGCTAATGGAAGCAAAGTCAAGATTATCAAGAGCATGCCAACGAGAATCCTGCTCGGTATAGAGGCGCTGGTGAAAGCTAATTATGCTAGCAGAGATCATGTCCTCCTCCAACTTCTCCACCATGCCAACAATAATTCTGCCAATGAAATTCCACCTACTAATAGCATTTGCTACCCAATGGAAAAACTTCAAGTTATTATCTCCTTCTTTGAGCTAAAGAGTACGAGCCTGCTGCCTCCAACTGATTTCTTCTAACAAGAAAAGCCTCCTTAGCTCTTCCTTCTTCACAACCCTACTGTCATCAAAAGACAAACCAATTTCCCCTCCTTACTATTTAACTCACTAGTCTCCTCCAACAACCTAGAGATCTTCACCTCCTACCTTCCAAACACATTCTTGTTCTTCTGTCTCAGCTTCTACTGTCCTTCAGTAGTTTCAGCATCTTAGCCAAATAGAAACTCAGGCTACCAGGCACCACGAAACCCTGCCACCAAAGCTTCACCATATCCACAATCCCTCCTCTCTGAATCACATGTTCCCAAACTGGAATGGAGTAGGACCTCGAGATAGGCCACCATAATCGAGTAAGATAGGGACATAATCAGAGACAAACTGCTGCACGAACTGGCCCAGGCGCTGGGCTGGCACCCAGAACCGTGCTGCACTGCTGCCTTCCCCGCACATGCTGCCCTGCCACCGCCCGCGCTATGCTGCACTGCCTGTGCCTAGCGCGTGCGCGCCTCTGCTGCGCGCTGTGTTACTGCCCGTGTGCGCACTGCATCTTGCCCCTGCGTGCGCATCTGCCCATGCACGCTGTGCGCTGCTGGCTCTGCTTGTGCGCATACTGCTGCGCATTGCTGCCTGTTTAGGTGTCCTATTGGAGTGCTCACATGCCTTGTTACACCTCCATATAGCCATGCACTCTATGCCACTCCCTTAGACATAACTTGGGCTACTTGGGGCCATTCTTTTGACCACGTTGGGGATCATGGCACGTTCTAGGTATAATGTTGCCACAGTCTCCTTGGGCACCGTTGTGGACCTTCTATGGGCTCTCCAATGCCACGACCACACGACATCACGATGTTGGCCTATGAAAAGGCACAGGGCTAACACACATCAGGAAAGTGATACTCTTGCAACCTTTGAATAAGCGTCTACGACTCACAGCACTAATATAACTTGAATTGGATGTTACAAAATATAATTTCACCAACACCATCGATTGTACGGCATGTGCCAAATGTTTCATCAATATAAAATGGGACCAATTAACGCCACATCAATTCATGTAAAATAAATGACCATAACAATGATCGCTTTCCCTTCCATCTCTATCACCTTGACTAAGCAAAACATCAGCTGATGCATATGTCCAAGATGCCCATTATCTTCGAACCAGATTGAAATGATTGTGAAGTATCATAATCTAAAAATAAGAAATCTGGCATGTAGCACCAGAAATTTGCCTTAAGCAAAACAAATAAATACCTCTTCTGGTGATACACCAGCATCTTCAAGGCTTCTTTCAATGCATGAAGAGACACCAAGTCCATCAGCTCTTGGATCAGTCATATGATAAGCATCACAGTTTACTGCACCTCCCAAGTACTCTGCAACAATTGGTGCACCTCGATTCATTGCATGTTCCAAGCTCTCCATCACCTACCAAGAATATTGTATATCACCACAAACTTTAAATATTATGTAACATATTGATGTCCGAACAATCAGTTCATAAAACCAAAACCCATTAGAACCAGAAGTAATTTATCAGGTTTGTGGAGACCATGAGACTGATGGGAAACTCGTTGAATGTCTTTTGTTTTTGCTCCCAGAAACAGGAAAACTAAGGGCAAACCTAAACTAATAACTAACATTCATATAATTAAGTAAGAGTTTCACCCCCTAGCATAGGACTAACAAAATTACCAATACTCCAGCACCTTCACCCATAACGAAGCCATCTCGATCTTTATCCCATGGCCTAGAAGCAGTTTGTGGATCATCATTTCTCTGGGACAAAGCTCTACAAGCAACAAAACCTCCCAAGCCAATGGGAATAATGGCAGCTTCAGTTCCACCAGCAATCATCAAATCAGCCTCACCTCGGCGGATGTGATTGGCAGCAGCATAGAAGCAATAATTGGAGGTAGCACAAGCGGTTGAAATTGAATAGTTTGGTCCCATAAAACCAAGCTCAATTGCAAGCAAGGCAGAGCCCATGTTTGTTATAGCATAAGGTATAAAAAATGGGGTGATTTTTCTATAACCTCTCTCTATGAGGGCCTGAACACCATCAGAAAATACTGTAAGACCACCCATCCCTGTTCCGACAAGCACACCAGCTCGCTCCTTATCAATCTGCAAAGAAAATAAAAGAAATTACCTCAGGGAGATGCAGTTGTTGCTTCAAAAAAATTAAATGAACACCAGAATGCAGTTATTATATCAGGGATAGATTACACAAAACTTCAAGGAACACTTCAGGGGAGGGGGAAGCAGTCAAAATGAAATTAAAGAAGTTTCAAGTAGGACAATTCTCCACTACTTACCAAAAAAAAATGAGTTTTATAGAATCAAGGATGATCCACTTAAAGCACTCGACGACAACAGTTGGCATTCGTTTCATTCTCAGTGAAGTTTCCTAGACATGTGTCCACCATTTCACATCATCTCTATAAGTGATACTTTGTAGTCAGATCTCCCATTCTATATAACTCTAAGTTGCACGATCCTCCTGCTGGGGTGACGAATTTGTCTCGGAAACTTGCTCCCGCACTTCAAAGTAAGAATCTTGTAACAACATCGCTCTCATCGAGAAAGAACCTCACTCCCAACTAAAATAAAATCTCTCAAACATATAGATTCCCAAAAAACAAAATAAAAGTGAGGAAATAATAGAAAATCTATAGAATTATTAAGATTATAGAATAAAATTAACTCAAATATATTCTAGTACTTTATATTTACATAATATTTATTTATATATACAAAAATTAATATGTATTTGACAATAATCTACAATATTTATTCTTATTTTAACATATATTACAATTAAATAAAAAAATATTTTGTAGAATATATAAAATATATGAACGTTCTCATAGGTGCTCCCAACCTTAGAATCTTCGGCATAGCCTCGCACTCGCTCCCGCTTCGTGCAACTAAGTTCTAACTCTTCTTGTCAACTAATAAAGAGGTTCTCAGTATTTGCAGTGCAATTAACCAGATTCAAGGAAATCCAATTAAATTTTAATTCTCAAACTTAATTCTTGCCAAATAATAACTCAGCCTCTGTTTGGGATGTCTAAAAAGCTTGGCACTTAAAAAGTTCAACGTTTTTAGAAGGAAAAAAAAGGTGAGAAAGTTTGGAATAATTTATTTAGAGTAACTTTTTTTTCTTTTTTGCTTTATGTTGAAATGTATAATATGATCTTATGTTTTCCTTTTAAGTTGTAGTATTTGGGATAATAGCACGGCTTGTTTTGTTTTAGAGAGTAGAGTTGACTTTTTAATTGAGGGTATTATAGTTATTTCATTTTTTTTAAAAGTCAAGAGTGTATGGAATGTTTATAGGCTTTTTTCTTGAAAAAAGAAGTTTAAAAAAAGCTAGTAAGCTTTTTTAAAATGCTAAACACTATAGCTTAAAAGTTGATTTTTTTGTTTTAAAAAAACCCTTTTTAGAGATAGTGCAAGGGTATAATAAATGAGGCAGTAACTATTTTTAGTAAGCTGGCTCAGTTATT
This sequence comes from Heliamphora pulchella, assembly GCA_032270985.1. Lineage (NCBI taxonomy): Eukaryota > Viridiplantae > Streptophyta > Magnoliopsida > Ericales > Sarraceniaceae > Heliamphora > Heliamphora pulchella. The sequence continues at coordinate 8,256,878 of JAULJZ010000009.1, read as the reverse complement.
TGATAGTATCCACGGAAGTCTAGGTTATAGCCTTATAGGTTTGTGATCAATTGGAAAAGAATCCGGTGAGAACAGATAAGAATATAAAAAAGTTAGTGGTATATGCAAGGCAAATTCTGAGTCCACTAATCAAATACTAATTCCGTGTCCCTTCTCATTTGCAGTGTGCATGTTCTTTTTTCTCCCAACTAGGCTTGGTTTGACTACTTATGTAATTGGTCAGGGATATCTGACCTCTAGGTCTCAAAAGAATGGAGCAAAAGATGAAAATTGCAAAATGATTCCAAGATACTTTTTCTAGGTCTAGAAAGCATTTGCAAGTAGAAGCATTCCAATCTTGAAACAATGGTATCTATCAGATGGATCATTCCTATGAGAAATTTCTTCCGATGTACAATTGCATTATTAGACCGACTTTTCAATTCTTCTTTTTATCTATGCAATAGTTTTATTTCACATATGAAAACCTTGGACATGTTGATACAAAAAGGAATACCTTCACTCATAACAGTTCAGAAAATGTCACAGTTGACTCATTCAATCCGAACTTTTCAATCTATAATGTCATTGAAACAGGAAAAATTCACAAATCAATTAGCATCATTTAAAATCTTAGTGATGCCATATTTCTTCACTTGATTATGTCTGAATATCATCTCCAATTATTATCACATAGCTTTTACATCAATTTTAGTGTTGCTATCTACATACGTTCCAATTTCCATCAAGGCAAAGAAAGTTGTTTCAAAAGATTGAAGCCGCTGGAAGAAAGAGTGCAACCTATTTTCCAACTTGAAAAAACATCCAAGTATGAGTGCAAGGTATTAAAAACCCAAAACCAATATTCATAGAACTACCAACAAATGGATTAGAACATGATGTGCAAGCATCCCAAAAACTATCTTGAAGACTTTAGTGTTACCCAAAAAGGCAGGGCAGATGACCACACAGAAACGTCACCACGTGTTTGGCACATAAATGTTTGGAAAGTGAGTAGTCGGATGTGGTAACCGAAGGTGTTAGTCGATAATTATAACAAGAGGTAACGACGGTGATCAGAGGTGGTGGCCATATATAGTGGTCAGAAATGGTGGCCGGAAGTAATGACCGAATATAATGGTCGGAGGTAGTGGTCAGAGCTGATGGTCGGAGGCGGTGGCCGGAAGTGGCAATTGAAAGTGGTGGCCGAAAGTGGTGGTCAGAAGAGGCGGCCAAAAGTAGTAGTCGGAAGTGGTGGAGGAAAAAATATAAAATGAGAACTTGTTTACAAAACAAGTGAAAACATATTTTTTCTGTTTACAAGAATTTAGTAAATTTTGAAAACTGTTTATATTTTTTTGAAAACAAAAATAATTAATATTTTCAGCATTAAAAATGGGAAATAAGTCAAAATCACAAAAAGCATAAGGTGTCCAACAAAGTGATTTAGGTACTTCTGAAGTCTCCTATTACATGATTTATATCTTTTATTTAAAGCAGTTGCATGAGGCAAAAGTGCTGAATGCAAGTGCGAATTTCCCTAATGACAACGAATTTTTCTAAGATTTTTAATCATTTCATATGGTTAAAACTTAACACACTTCTATAGTTCAGAATTCAGATAATGTTAATCCTTCTAAAAGTTTTGCAAATTAAACAACTTGCCCAAGAATCGTATCAAAAAAGAATCATAAATTTATTTCTTCCTACGAAAATGAAATAGCAACAGATCATATTGTTTGCCTACAAATACACCATAAACACGCAATACTGTAAGATAAAAATGTCATAAAACTTCTAATCTATATTCTATACTAATATACTATTATATGGAGGATGAACACCCATTTGGTGCTTCTCAAAATGTTAAGCTGTGTGAATTTTTAATGCACTTAAAATGTCCCCAAAAAATCTTATTTCACAGTTTATATGACTTTTGCCTTTTTGAACATTATGGGCAAATTTGGAAAACACATCCCTCCACTAAATAGAACAAATTACTAAGAAAAAGAAACAAGTTATTCAGCCCATATCAATTTCCACCCGCTTAAATGTGTGTGTGTGTGTGTGTGTGTGTGTGTGAGAGAGAGAGAGAGAGAGAGAGAGAGAGGGGGGGGGGGGGGGGGG
>JAULJZ010000009.1:8224442-8254762 GCA_032270985.1 Heliamphora pulchella | reverse complement strand
TTCTAGAATCAAAACATCGCTTCGCTATGAGAGTAACCATTAATAATAAAAAAATTTAAAAAAAAGAACAAAAAAGCATCACAAAGAGAGGGTTGCTGAAAAAAGAAGGCAATTATGCTTCCAAACAATCTATTTGAATCAGATTTAATTTTTTAGCTAAAAATACAAAAACGCAACAAAAAAACTAACTTTTAAGCAACTTACCAATCAGGGCCTATGTTTCTGAAATAATTCATTCTACGTGAAACAAATTAGAGAAGAAGACAATTTTTTTTTATATATTTTAAAACATAAAGGAAAGGAAAAGGAAAAAGAAATCCCAGCAATAGCAACTCACCCCCTCCCCCCAAAAAACAAAATAAATAAATAACATGTTCATTTCTACTACAAATTAGGGAATAAACAAACAATTGAACCAAATTTTAAAATTTTCACACCCATTTCCAAGAGAATCACAGACCTTCCCAAGCCTATCGCCGCCGAGATCAGCGTCTTCAAGCGCCTTCTTCCCGGCGACAATGCAGTAACGCAGGCAATCGTCGAGACGCCTATCGTTCTTCCCATCAATGTACCCCAGCGAGTTAAACCCACGGATCTGTCCCCCGAATCGAGTCGGGAACTTGGACGCGTCGAAGCGATCGATCAGCGTAATGCCGCTCTGGCCGGCGAGGAGCTTGTCGTAGTAGGCGTCGACGTCGTTGCCGAAGACGGAGACGAGTCCCATCCCGGTGATGACGACTCGCTTCTTCGGATCCTTCTCGCGTTTCGGGGGCGAAGCTGTGGTGGCTTGGAGCGAGGCGGAGATGAATGGGAGCCGCTTGACGGGGGCGGTGGCGGTGGTGGGTGGTTTGCCATTGGTGGTGAGATGGGGGGAATGTTTGCGAATTGGGTCGAGCGGTGATGGTCTGATGGCGGAAGATTGGAGAGCTTGCATGGTGGAAAGCTCGCAGCTGCTGCGGAGGCGGAGGCGGAGGCGGCGGCGAGAGAGAGAGAGAGAGAGAGAGAGAGGGAGGGAGGGAGAGGAGGTCGATGAGAACGATGCGGGTGCGTGGAGATGGAGGCTAGAGGTGGATGGGATACACTTGAATGTCTGACACAGAATCAAACCACATAATTAATCACCGAATTTTGAAGTCTAAGTTTGTGATGTTTAAAATTAGGGTAAATTATACTACTACATTTTGATCAAATACAATTAGCATGTATTTGGACTAATTTTTTTTTTTGAATAATTTTTAAGTTTTTTAATTTTTTATAAAAAAATATAAATCATATAAAAAAGTAAAAAAAAGTGAGAAAAAGCTAAAGCTAAACCAAACTAATTAGCTTTTTTTGGCTTAAAAATTAAAAAACTCAACTTTTAAGTCAGACTAAACACATGTTATATTTGGACAAATTATATTGATCTCTTTCACTGTTAAACGGTGTTAATGAAAAAGTTTAAATGATCACAATACATTTAGATATTTATCTAAAATTTTAAAAAAAATTTAACATTTATTGTCATATCAATTAGAGATGTGTAAAGATAAATTTGCCCTTAATATTTATATATAAGAATAAATATTAATTGTGTAAATTGAAAATTAAACAAATTAAACTCAATTACACATTAATTCATATTTAATCATTTTATTTTTTATATAAAAATTAATAAACAAAATATACCACAGATAAATGTCAATATCAATCATTCTTCCTTAATATATATGAAGAGCTTTAGATATATTTTGAAATTTGATGTTATGAATTTTTTAAATAATTTAATGGCCTTTTAATACATATATTAAACTGGGAAACATATATATTTTTATTCAAAAAACTTCCACTTGAATTCAATCACTTTGAAAATGTGATTTGTGCAAATACTAGTTATTACTAGTTTCTAAAATCACTCAATTATACAATTTTAATAATTTAAGAGTAAAATATAAAATAATATTAATAATTTAATAATTAATTAATAATTTGGTAATTTTAAGGAACTTACTTAAAAACATAACTTTATTAGTTTACTAGTTTATAAAAATAAAAATATAAACAAAAAAATAATAAAAATAAGAGTTAGTTTTTTCTGTTGGATTAATAAAATGAGAAATAATATATATCAATAAATAGTATTTTTACTTTTTATGTAGAAGAAGTCAAATAACTTTTTTTCATTATTTTTTTAAATAATCTTATAAAATCTCAAATACATTAATTTTTTTTTAACAAAATGACAATAATATCCTCCACGAAAAAGTCAAATATACTCTCACAAAATAAAAATAACGTGTCATTATTCTAAACATTATAATTTAAAGACAAAAATAAAAGTATTTAAATATTTCATTCATCAAATATATCTTTTTCGTGATATGAGACTATGAAGAGAGACATAGTAGCCAATAATTTCAGTTTAAATGGAAGCAGCAACAAAATCAATCGAAAACTAGAGACCAGTAAGGGCAACCATTCAACAAAGGTAGAAAAAAACAATTACTCTAAATAATTTATCCCAAAATATCTATTTTTTATTTTTATTAAAAAAATAAAAATCTTAAAATTCTAAATATGGGCTATAACTCTGTTCTGCTTTAAATATCATTGGTATCAACTAACCCCAATTGTAAAAGTTATACCAAAAATACCAGATAGATATCCATATATGATTAAACCAAATAAAAAACTGATTTTTACTTAATTAACACTTATATATTTTTGGTTAATTATTTTCTTTTTATTTATTTATTAGTATATGAGTAAACTAAATAGACTACTAGTTTTTACTTATGCAAATTTTTCTAGTTTTCATGTTAATTTGACCATCATAAAAATCAATCAACAAATTAGATTTTGCTGGCTCTCCTTGTGAACTTATATTTTTAGATGACATTCTGATTTAACATTGGAATAAATTACAAATAAATTTAAATTTTATACTGTAAGAAATTATATAATAAATTAAAATTCATAAAAAAAAAATTAAAACAATACATGAAAAACTCTAACATTTAATCAACTTTTATTTCCCCTTTCAATAAGACCTATAAGTAAAGAAGCTTAACACTCAAAGCACTATACATAGAAATAGCATATGGACAATGGGTATAATTGGAATTAAAATTGACAGCACATTGTATGTCAGCCTGAGTACTGGGGCAAAATGGCAAAAAAATTCCATCTGATTGATGGCATCACATGGCCATGGACGGAATTCTAACGATTTGGGGGTTAGTATGTAACAACATTTCAAATGATAAGGAAGGTCAATGTAATTTATCAAAAAGTGTGTGATTTACTGTATTTAATCAAAATCTCAGAGGTGGTCAGTGTAGTTTACTATTAAAATTAAGTTTTTAAGAATGTTTTTTTAGAAGGAAGAAAAGGAGTAAAAACAGTTTTTACATTTTAGGCTTTTTTACTTAAAAAGTAAAAATTATTTGACTTTTTTGGCAAACTTAAAAGTTTAGGGCCTGTTTGGTTATATTTTTTATTTTCACTTTTCAGAAAATTGTTGTCCAAAATCAATGAAAATGTATTTGTTAACAATTTTTACAAAATAGTTTCCAAAAAAGTGAGTTAAAGAATAGCTTGAAAACTGGAAATTTTGAAAATGATTAAAAGTTGTTTTCAGTTATTCAAGTTCACTTTTTTTCCTAAATCCCTCAAAGTACAGGAGAAGTCCATCGTGAGCTCAATCACCGTCTTCGTCGAGCCAGATTCCAATCGCTGTCGCCGCCACCATTGAGCCAAATCTCATCGTTGTTCTCTCAAAATTGACGAGTTAGATCTCTCAATCGTCCTCATCGCTATCTCTTAGTCGACCTCTCAAAATTGACGAGCCAGATATCTCAGTCATTGTTATTGTCATCTCAAAATCGACGAGTCAGATTTCTCGATCGTCATCGTAGCCCTCTCAAAATCGACGAGCCAGATCTCTCAATCGTCATCGTCGTTGTCCTCTCAAAATCGACGAGCCAGATCTCTCAGTCGTTGTCGTTGTCCTCTTAGTCATTGTCGTCTCTCATCCTTCGTTGTTGTTCTCTCCTCTCAGTCGTCATCGTCTCTCATCCTTGTCAGTGTCCTCTCCTCTTAGTTGTGGTCATCCTCTCAGTTATTCTCTCAGTGGTCATCGTCTCAGTCGTCGTTGGCGTCTCCATCATTGGCGTCTTAGTTGTCCTCTTCTCTTCCTTTTCTTAATTTGGGGCTAGTAAGGGTTAAAGTTAAGGTTAAGTTTTCTAAAAGTAGTACGCCAAGCATATTCTCCTTTTTCAAAATACTGTAAATCTATTAATAGGGGCTAAAAGAATATACATTATTTTTATTATTTGGCAAAATATGTTATTAACATTAAGACCTTAACTTTTATAATTGATATGTGATTTATTTTTATGTTTATAAGTTAGATTACTACATGCATTTATTATTTGAGATGCATATTGTTTATACCTTGTAATTAAAGTTAAATTTATATAATTAAAAGTAATAATTAAAATGATTAAAAATAAAATTAAAATAACTGCACAACCGAGTTAAAAACTATCATAGCCAAAGTCTTTAGTTGAAATAACCAAAAATTGAAATAGAGATATCCGATGGACTGCACAACATAACTGGTTATAAGTGTACATATTGTAACCTAAAATAACTATAACTATAGCCTGAAAATATCATAATCAAAATTAAAAATTCTATAAAAGATGCACATTAAAGAATTCTCCTAAATACATATGTAGTGAGCTAAGTGATGCACTTCTAAAAAATAGGATTTTTGCGCCAGGAGAATGCTGTCTCAATTGGCCAAGTTATCGTCGCAAATAGTATTTGCGTCGGCTTTGCATTGGCAAATGAGAGTAGTAATAACTAGGGTCTCAAAAAAGTATTTGCGTCAAAACTTAGTGTCTCAAAAACATTTGCATCGGCAAGAATGACTTTTTGAGATGACTTGAAAAAAGTAGCAAAAAAATTTTAAAAATGATACACAACTACCAATACCGTCGCAAAAACAGCTCTTGTTGCGTTGGTAAACTACGATCTCAAAAAAAATAATATTGTGTCAAAAAATATGCCTTCTCAAAAGATATTACTTAAGACAATAAGTATGTTGTCCCTAAGGCTCCAATCAATTAACAAAAAGAGAAAAGTGAAGTATAAGAAAATAAATTTTTTATACATTTTTTAAGTATTCAATTGTTTAAAAAGTAGTGGGACCCACAATTTTTTATTTTTCCTCGTGAAACAACACTTTTCTCCAAAATGCATCCCACAAAAAACATGAGATTTTCCATATGCCAATCTTAACTTCCCACCAAAAACTACTCCCCCTTATATTTTCCCTCAATCAAATATTTTATTCACTAATAAACATAAATCAAAAAATGTTTATTATTTATCCTTTACTTTATTTTTATTTATTTATTGTGTGCATTTATTTATTTATTCATCAAGAATTTATTATGCAATTTGATAGTTTAATTATTTTAATTTTTTCCGTTCTACATCTTTTCTTTTCCTGACAAATGAATAATAAAAAATTATTTTTCTTGTAAAATTCGGTTGTCAAATGAACATACACAAGAAAATAAGTTTCTTTTTTCTTTACTTTACTTTACCTCTCTTTTTCTGAGAATAATTTTCTTGCATAAGATTCCTAACAAATAAATGGAGCCTAAATGTTTTACTTGCGGTCTCAAAAGCTTCTATTTGTGACGTTAATTAAACTGTCCCAAATGATACATTTTGCTTCAGCAAATAAACTGTCTCAAAAAGAAGTATTTTGCAAGAAATCCATTTGTGTCGAGAGATCTGTTATCTCAAAAGTTAACTATTTGCATCGAAAAATATGTTGACGCAAAAATAGTAATTCATCTATAATAATTTTTCTATAAAAAATAATTTCACTAATAATATTCTTTTGCCTATCAAAATGTCAAAAAAAAAAAAAAGCATCTACATCTTAAAGTCCTAAACTTCCATTAATACAAGATAATTTCACAAATATATAAATAATTTATCCATTCTCAAGCAAAATAAAATGTTTATCATTACATCTATCCATTCATTCTATGCAACAAAATATCATTACATCCAAAATAATTCAATTAATAATAAGTTTAATCCACACAAACAAAATAAAATCAAAATAAAAAGTTCAACAACTAATATATCACGAATTAATTTGATGTAATTTCCACATTTAGCCGCTTTGCAAGCTATTCATTTTCAAACACCTAGAAAAAAAATTGACACTTAATTCATAAAATCTAAATTTTATATAAAATTACATGAAAAAATAAGATTTTATTTATCACATACATTACGAGATCGCTAAACAATATTACTACCGTAAGCTTTTCTAACTGTGTTAACACCTTGATGAGTTCTTTCTAAAAGCGCATCGGGCTTTTTGACTGTATAAACATAAATCTTCTAAAATTTCGAACCCAAAATTACTTCATCAACTTCCTTCAATGAATCCATAATAACAACAATCCCCTATGCCACATTATATTTTAGAATATTGAAGCAAATTAATGATATTTTTCATTAAATTTACAATAAAAAAATAAGACATTAAATAGTTTTGCGAGAGGAAAAAAAAGAAAAGAAAACTAAAGCAAAAATGCATATTGAGAATGAGTTTTTTTTTATAGAATTTTTGAAGCAAAATATATATGCCTAAACCTACAATATGTGATAACTCTTGGCTTAGGAATGAGTTTTGAGTTCCATTTCATTTCACGTCTCGTGTCCAAAAGTTACTTCATGTCAAGTTTTGTGTTAATCTGACCTCGTTTGACAAATTTGGGTCATGCACAACTTATTTATTTTAAAGAACTGCATATGCCTAAACCTGTAATGCGTAATAATTCTTGGCTCGGGAATCGATTTTGAGTTTCATTTCGTTTCACATGTCACTTGTGCATAGAAGTTACTTTGTGCAAAATTTGGTGTCAATCTGAACTCATTTGACAAATTTAGATCATACACAATTTTTTTTTAAAGAATTATATATGCCTACCCCTACAATATAAGATAACTATCGGCTCAGAAATCAGTTTTGAGTTTTGTTTCTTTTCACATGTCACTTGTGCCTTTACTTTGAGCAAAGTTTGGTGTCAATCTGAACCCATTTGAAAATTTTGAATTATGAACAAATTATTTCTTTTTTAAAGAACTACATATGTTTACACTTATAATGCGTGATAACTCTTCGCTCAAGAATCATTTTTGAGTTCCGTTTCTTTTCACATGTCATTTGTGCCTAGAAGTTCTTTTATGCAAAGTTTGGTGTCAATCTGAGCCAATTTGACAAATTTGAACCATGCACAGCTTATTTTATTAAAGAATTATATATGTCTATACCTACAATGTCACGACCTATTTTCTCAACTAGCGTATGTGATCAGCAAGTGAGTAAAACTCACCAAAAACCTCTACTCTTTTTCAAGCATACATGATTTATGTAAAAAAATATTCGAAGTTATTATATTATCAAGCGTATTTTCATGATAGATGCTATGGAGAAGTAATATTGTTCATTAATAATGCTATCAATAACGTTATTTACATTTATGTTATATTTATCAAATTTAGTATCCTTGGTAATAATTTAGTATTAATAAAAAATAGATAACTAACTGCATTAATATCCATAGAATTATTAACCGTGATGTTAATAATAAATAATTTGTATTAATAAAGAATAAACAACTAACTGCACTAATATCAATAGAATTATTAACTGTGATATTAATTGGAAAATTTTGGGATAGGTCCTATTATCAGTTGACATTTAAGGATTAGTCCTGTCTAAATTTTTAAAATAAATTTAGTCTCGTAACATTAATATTTATAAAAAAATACTTTTAAATTAAATTTTTAGAAGATTTCATTGACTAAATCTCTTCTCAAATGGGAATAAAAAATTCTGCCCCAAGAATTTCGCCTAAAATCTCTCAAAAAATCTCGCGCCGCAACCACCACAACCTTAACTCCGTCGCCGTCTCATCATCATCCATCACCGTTATCGCCACCGACTCCATCTTCTCTAGCGCCAACGCTGGTGACTCCTTATGTGAGACCCTGACCTATTTCATTTTTTGGATTAATTTAAGTGTTAACGGTGTTGGAATTAATACATGAGTTCGGTTTAAGATCTTAAAACCTGTTCTGGCGTTTCTCAGCAGTCCAATCAACTGGACGGGTGTCCCCAGTCGACTAGGAGGTGGATCCAGTGGACTGAACTATGTCGGCAAGACTTATTTTGCCATTCTAGTAGCTTCATACATTCGACTAGATTTGGGGTCCAGTCGTCTAAACCCTTGGAATTTTGCCTTCTTCTATAAATATCAGACGTTTGAGATATTTTGGAATATTTTCATTTTAGATCTGGTTTCTCTCTCACGTAACCTCTGCCTTCTCTCTAGATTTTGATGGGCTCGGGGCTCGATTTTCAGCGATCTAACAGCGGATCCTTGATGTTGGTACCGGGGGCTTCGCATTCATCGAACAGAATCTCGTTTCGTCGAGGTTCAGTTTTCGAGATGTCGAGCTTTTGGCTCACCAAGGTGGGATCATAGACTATGTTGTCTTTAAAGGGTGCTACGTGCAGTTTTACGCTTTTCTACCGGTTGAAAATGCTTGCATATCATATCGTATGTTTTAAACAATATTTTTTGGATAAAAAGCATATTTTTGTACTTTTCTTGGTTTATTACATGTTGTGAGGTGTTATGGGTTTGGCGGGAGGAATCTTTGGGGTTGGACTCGTGGTGTTATGGGTTTGGTGAGAGAAACCTTGTTGGGTTGGACTCACGTGTGTGTATTTAGATTTTGATGTAACAATACAAAGGACCATGTTGAGATCTGCGGATCGAGTTAATTTGGGCACAAGTTGCTCCTCGGTGAAAGACCGAAAAATTACACAGAATGGGTTTCTCTCCCCGCCAACTAGTGAACCGGGAAAGGACGCAGGTTGTGTCGAAAGTATAAGGCGTCCAGTTATTGCACGAGCCTCATGATGGCCGGGTAGTAGTAATGTGACAGGATCTATATGCCCGTTTGGCATCGATGCCAATGTTTTAACCACAAGTTGGTAAGATCGCGTAGATGTGATGATGACGTGCGTGCGTGTGTTTTCTCGGCTGTGTGTTTCGAGGGAAAAATATTGTTTTGGTTAATGCTTTTCTTTAACTGTGAAACGTTATTTGAATTATTGAAATACTTGATTTTGAGGATGAAAACCCTTTTTGAGCCTTATGGGAGTCTGATGGGAAAATTTGGAGTTTTATGAAGTAAAATCATTTTTTAGGCTCATGTAATTGAGTCGACTTTATGCTATGTGATTGCATATCCTGTTTTACTACTTCATAGTCTATTTTTATTGGGTTTCGGCTCCCGTTGTGAGATTTATTAAAATATTTTTTAAATGAACGTGGTCTTATAGATTGACTTTGAGGTGCCCGGAGGTGACTATTGGCAAAACTTTGTTGTTTGGTCCTTGTTAGGTAGTCTAAACCTTTTGTATATGTTTTAGGTTGGGATATAACATGTTGTAGAGTATATGTAATTCTTATGAATGTATGTATATTTTATGCTTTTGAGAGAACCATGAGTTGAATGTTTTTACCGTAGTTTCTCACTATATTTTTCGTTGCTGGGGTCAACGATTTACTAGCGGAGTTTTCCAGTGGTTTATACTTTATTCAAACTCTTGTGCTTCGAGGGCAATTTTGGAACGGCCTAAGCATCTTTTAAAATGAAAAAATTTTCTTATCCCAAAACATATATTTTATTTTTAAAGGCTTGGCTTGAGTGGACAAAATCGTAGTCTTTTAAGGCTACTCTTTTAAATCAAATAAATCCTTGGTAGTACGTTTTACAAAGGTTTTAGCTTCATTTGGGCTTTATAGTATTCACCCGTTTGTGTTGGGCGGTTGTTCGTGGGCTTTCGCGTGACCCGGAGTTTGGGATGTGACAACTTAGTATCAGAGTTCTGGGTTCGAATACCTAATAGCTGTGGAAAGATGGTGCATCACCTTGTGAGGATGCGTGTGTGCTTAGTTGCCTGTATTTATATTTGAACATGAGCATGTTAGTTGCTGAGCATGTTGATGCCGTGTATTTGTAAGTATGGAGGTTGGACCTTATGATTGATTAGTCTTGCTTTTGGGCGTTTGGATTAACAAACTTGGGAGCCAAGTTAGAAACGCGTTTTGCGGATGTAATTTCTAGCAAGAAATCTAAGTAAGTTATCCAAAATGACACATCATTCTTGTTGGTTCTCCTCAGTATTGGTGTTGTGTCTGCATAATCATTGTGGCTATGTGTTGGCATGATTATGTGGTATTGTTAGAAATAACATGATAGATCGACCTTGGGTCTTGAATGTGCTACTCGATTGCTATCAGTTGTAGAGATAAGGTTATGGGTTGAGCGTCAATCGCTTGGTGTGTTGTGGAACTCGTTAGTGAGTTGGGTTCAGCCGAGTGAGGTAGGCCTCGGTTGGCAAATCGTTGAGTGTTTGCATGAGTAGAGTTTTGTTCGGGTATCGTTGAAGCATGATTGATGGCTTTGGCTTGAATAACTGACTCCTTTTGAGAGTATACTAGTGAAAGTTAGAGTTGTGTTATAGATGGCCTTGTGAGTAGGGGTGACGGGGTGTTGGAAACCCTGGGAATCAGTTGTTATGACTGGATTTGAGGATAATGATAATCCCTTTCAGTTAGGGTTTGGTGTACATGGTTTAGCCATGTGACGGAATAGGTACGTCGTGAGCCATGCTATGTCATGAGCCGTGTATTCAGGAAGGGGTATAGACGGAAACATAGTAGATGGGAGCGTGATAATCCTTAGCTGGGCGTATGTTGAGATGGTAGAATGTGAGTGATTCTGGAGATATTCCTTGATAGTCAAGATGTTAATGGTGGTCAGCAGGATGTTAACGATAGCCAGAGTAGCATATGAGGATGTTGTTGGTAATCAGAGTTGTGTCTGATGACCTTGGAAGTTGTGTACCTCCTTGAAGTTTGAGAATTGAGTTATGAGTAGTGAGATCAGGGTTATAGGGACGAATATGAGTTACAGATACACTAAGAAGAGCATAGGTTGCGACTGTGTTGGAATGTGTAAGGGTTCAGGTTGCGATTCTGACAGACGATGAGTATCAGTTTTATGGGATTCCTACGGGAACGCAGGTTTGTGGTCTGGCCATTACCCTAATGATTAGGAGTTTGTGTTTGGGAACCGTGCTAAGTGCGTGTGGTTAGCTTTTGTTGAGATGGCATGCCTTGAGTATGATATGTCCGGAGGTTGTCCGTGTTCCACCTTAGGTTCAAAGATGTGTATGTTGTTTACTCAGGAGAACAAAGTGTGGAGTAATGAGGTTCAGCAATGTACCGTGTGGTTTGGCTAGCCTGGGTGATAGGTGAGAAATCGTGGGTTATGATGCCTGTAATTGATGTGTGCTTTGAGAGCGAAAGTGCGGAAGGTGTCTGCATGGTTAAGGGAATTCTTGGTAATTTTAGATGGAAAGTCTCAGGATTGAGTTTTCTTTGTATGGTGTCATGCGCTTTCTATGTGAGCTGCTTGGACAGTGGGCTCTAAACCGTGACGTGGTTGTGATTTGCCTAGTTAGGTGAATAAGCACAACCTGGTGGAGTAAGGTTTTAACGTGATGAAAATGTGGACGTGTGTCTCCGTGCATGATTAGTGATGAGCTCGTAATCTAGGATGTGTTATACAAGATATGAGGATTGATGATATTCGTATGTGTGCGAATGACGTTGAAGAGTTGAGAGCTTGGTGTACTGGATGGTCTGAGTACCGTGATCGGAGTTGACGGTAGCTGTTTGACTGTGGTCGATGTAACTACAAGGTGAGATGTACAGGGTTCTTTAGAGGCCAATTGTTGATGATTACTAGGAGTACACAGAGATTGGGTCATGGGTTTTGTTGACCCTTTTCTTCTCTCTAGACGGAGAGAGAGTTTTTTTGTAGACGGTTGTTTGGTGTGAGTTGTTTCATCTTAGTTGGATGGTGATGCCGAGATCTTGATTGATTTAAATTTGGTAGTGTTCTAAGACTGTGAAAATCTCTGTGGAGTTTGTATCCATGTTGAGGTCCTTTGAGTATGTCTCAAAGACTTGTATCACTGTGATCGGGAAATTATAGGTTTAATTCTCCGTGGTTTCAGCGCGTGGTGCATAGATATGTGCCTTCTTGAATGTTGAGTGTTCGTGTGTATGACTTGGGATTCAATTGCTCCCGCGGTTGAGGACCGTAAAGAATTGCACGTTTGGGGTTAGTATGGCCCTGCGATGGGAGATCATAAAATTGTACGTATGAGTGTGGTAAACATGATAGGTCGTGGTAACCTAGTCAGTGTGGTTTGTTTGTATGATGGTTGAACCATTTGGGTTGTGTTCCCTGTGAAGTCGAGTTGGTAGACTAGGAATGCTTTTGCTTGTTCTTGTTGACAAGGGAATTGGTGTTGAGATGTAGTGTTCTTTTTGTAGTGATCAGCAGAGACTCCTTAACCGTTGTGTGTGGCTTGTTCTAGGTTGTGCGTGTAAGGTTGTCCTTCTGGCTCATGGTAGAGTGGGAATTTTGTCGGAACCGTGTCGTTGTGATATTCACATGGTGAGTTTCTGGTAGACTTTTGTGAGTTTGGATTTGGGTTCTTTTGGGGCTTTGAGCTATTCAAAGTTCTTATAGTCGAGGAGTAGTTATCGATTGTGGTAAGTGTTGTGCTTAGACATAACTGTTGTTTGTTCGGATGGTAGTCCCGACACTGTGCTAAGGTATGAATCAGGAAGGATATGATGCTTGAGAAGCTTTGGTTGGCGTGGTCTGTTCAGACCAACGCGATTATTTGGTTAGGAGCGGAAGGGCCGTGATAAGTTCTAGATGTAAGAAAATTTCTAAGTGTTAGATGCAAGTCTTGATTGGCGTCTTGGGTCTGAATATATTGCTATTGTGTACTTAAGGGATTGATGTATGTGTTATGAGTTGGGGTTGATGTTGGATGACAGTTATCATGTTTGTTCTGTCTGCGGAACATGTTTGGTCGATTGACTCGTTGAGATCAGGTGACCTTGTAGCTGTGATGCTGAATTGATTTTTGCTTGTGTGGAACCTTGTCTAGGACAATGGTGTATCGCCTAGTATTTCTCTAGGGTGAGAATTATTGAAAGATTGAGTAGAGGATGAAGGATGGGATGAAATACATTCTTTGATGTCCATGTGAGTAAGTGAGCTTCTCTCTGGAGTCGTGTGTTTGTGTTGTGGCTCGTGGATGGGCGTTGTGTCAGCTTTGAGATGGCATTGTTAGCAAGAGCGAGGTAATGATGTGATATCGAAGTCGGTGGTCCTTTGGTATAAAGTTTGTGCGTGGGGTGTGTGACTTCGTGTGATCGATGTCAAGGTTCGACATCTTGTGTTTGGACCCGCGAAGATAGTCCTTGGTGTGTATGGTGAGGTGTGATTGAGCCAGTTTGTGACAGTAAGAACGAAAGGGTGGTAGTCTCTATGTTCGGGCAAAGAGCATGTTTGAGATCAAGAACTGTGGTGGATTGGTCTCTTGCTATGCGTTTATTGGTAGAGTGATCTGTGTTCGGCGAGAGTTATGTTTCAAAGTTTGGCAGCATGAGTTGGATCTTGATCTGATGTTTTATGGATGACGGTGGTGTCAGTGGAGTTTGCTGTGTGATCAGTTTGTATGGAGGCTGATTCTTCACGTTGTGTTTACTTCGTGTGACAACAGCTTTGGGCTTTCAGTTGTTAGGGCTTTTCTACTATTTGTGCAGTATCACTGGGTTTGCATCAGAGAATGTTAATGGTTGCTGGTTGGGATTTGGCTTGAGTTTCTAAGTTGAATTTCGGGGATGAAATTCCTATAAGAGGGGGAGAGTTGTGAGACCCTGACATATTTCATTTTTGAAAATAATTTAAGTGTTAATGGTGTTGGAATTAACGCATGAGTTCGGTTTCAGATTTTAAAACCTGTTATGACATTTCTCAGCGGTCCAGTCGACTGGGAGGTGGATCCAGTCGACTGAATTGGGATTTGGTCGACTGAACTATGTCGGTAAGGCTTATTTTGCCATTCCAGTAGCTTTATCCAGTCTACTGGATTGGGGGTCCAGTCGACTGAACCCTTGGAATTTTGCCTTCTTCTATAAATATCAGACGTTTGAGATATTTTGAAAAATTTTCATTTCAGATCTGGTTTCTCTTTCACGAAACCTCTGTCTTCTCTCTAGATTTTGATGGGCCTGTAGCTCGATTTTCAGCGATCTAACAGCGGATCCTTGATGTTGGTACCGGGGGTTTCACATTCATCTGGACAGAATCCTGTTTCATCGAAGTTCGGTTTTCGAGACATCGAACTTTTAGATCACCGACGTAGGATCCTAGACTAAGTTGTTATTAAAGGGTGTTACGTGCAATTTTACGCTTTTTTTACCGATTAAAAATGCTTAGATATCATATTGTATGTTTTAAACCATATTTTTTTGGTAAAATGCATGTTTTTGCACTTTTCTTGGTTTGTTATATGTTGTGAGGTGATATGGGTTTGGCGAGAGGAACCTTTGGAGTTGAACTCGCGGTGTTATGGGTTTGGTGAGAGGAACCTTGTTGGGTTGGACTCATGTGTGTGTATTTGAATTTTAATGTGACAATAAAAAATGACCATGTTGAGATCTACGGATTGAGTTAATTTCAGCACGAGTTGCTCCTCGGTTAAAGACCGAAAAACTGCACAGAATAGGTTTCTCTGCCCGCCAGCTAGTGAACCGGGAAAGAACGCAGGTCATGTCGAAAGTATAGGGCGTTCAGTTACTTCACGGGCCTCGTGATGGTCGAGTGGTAGTAACGTGATGGAATCTATATGCTCGTTCGGCATCGGTGCCTTTGTTTTAACCATGAGTTGGCAAGATCACGTGGATGTGATGATGGCGTGCGTGTGTACATGCGTACGTGTGTTTTCTCGGTTGTGTGTTTCGAGTGAAAATAACATTTTGGTTAATGCTTTTCTTTAATTATGAAACGTTATTTGCATTACTAAAATGCTTGGTTTTGAGGATGAAAAAACCTTTTTGAGGTTTATGGGAGTCTGATGGGAAAACTTGAGATTTTATAAAGTAAAACCATTTTTGAGGTTCATGTAGTTGAGTTGACTTTATGCTATGTGATTGCATATCCTGCTTTACCGCTTCATAGTCTGTTTCTATTGGGATTCGGCTCATGTTGTGAGATTTGTTAAAACCTTTTTTATGTGAACGTGGTCCTGTAGGTTGACCTTGAAGTGCCCAGAGGTGGCTGTTGGCAAGATCCTGTTGTTTGGTACTTGTTAGGTAGTCTATACCTTTCTCTATATGTTTCAGGTTGGGATATAATATGTAGTAGAGCATATATAATTCTTATGTATGTATGCATATTTTATGCTTTCGAGAGAACCATGGGTTGATTGTTGTTTGTCGTAGTTTCTCACTACATTTTTCGTTGCTGGGTTCAACGATTTACAAACGGAGTTTTTAAATGGTTTATATTTCATTTAAACTCTTGTGCTTCGAGGGCAATTTTGGAACGGCCTAAGCTTCTTTTAAAATGAAAAGATTTTCTTATCCCAAAACATGTATTTTGTTTTTAATTGCTTGGCTTGAGGGGCCAAAATCGTAGTCTTTTGGGGTTACTCTTTTAAATCAAATAAATCCTTAGTAGTACGTTTTATAAAGGTTTTAGTTTTATTTGGGCTTTATAGTCTTCACCCGTTTGTATTAGGCGGTTGTTCGTGGGTTTTCGCATGACCCGGAGTTTGGGGCGTGACATCTTATCCGGCGTGAATGACAGTAACTCCTTCCCCAATGCTGACGCCGGCAATTCCTTCTCTAACGATCTTCGCTACTTTTTCTAGCTCCGTTCTCTGACACCGATATCCGGCACCGATCTTCTCATTCCAATAAACTGATAAATTTATCCGTTTAAAATTCTAAAAAAATCTCTCATCCCATTAAACTAATAAATTTATCAGCTCAAAATTTGGGGGGGAGGGGGGGTTACGGGAAGTTATGAATGTAAATTTTGGAAGGGTTACAAGAGATTACAGGTGGGAGAGTAGAAGATTTTAAAAGATTATGCTAAATTCAAACTTATAAAAATGAAAGTTTAATCATTTAAATAAGGGTAAATTAGTTATTAAATTTATCCCGATTTATGATGGGACTAAAACTAGTAAAATAAATATGGTATGACTAAAACTTTTACGAGATCTAAAAATAGACTATTTCTCAATAACTCTTATTTTTATTGCCACGTTAGTTTCTTTTTATTTAATAACTAGGTAACTAACTCTTCTTTATGACCATTTCATCTTTCCTTTATTTCTTTTCTTTGTATACTTTATTTTTCTTCAAGATTTATATAAATTTAAATTTTAAAGAAACAAATTATTAGAAAGAAAAAATTCGGTAAATTTACAATTATTATTTATAGACTTAGGGCAAAAACACTGACAAATGAGGCAATAATATTTCAGAAAACAGATAGATTGTTTTTATTTTTGTCAGAAATCTCAGGAGAAGCTAGTGTAATTTACTCTAAAATTAAAAATCAAATCACATGCATTGCAATGGTTTAATGCTAGGGTGTACCTTGTGACCATTTTTTATTGTCATGCACGTGAACTGTACATTGTTCCTTGATGTTCCATTTGCTTTTATGGACTAATGGTCCATTTTGTGTAAAAAAGTCAATATTATTTATTTATTTTTTGAATTTTTATTTTTAATTAAATTTATTTATTTTCAATCGTCTTTACGAGAGAAACTCAAAAAGTAAATTTTTGATCAAAAGATAAAAATAAATTCACTAAAAATAAAAATAAGCACACACAAAAAAACCTTATGAGCTTAGTTTTGTTTTCGTTTTTTTTTTGAATTTTTTAAGTTGTGACCAAAAACTTTTATTTTCTCGGCTTGTCTTTGTGAGAAAATATTAAAAATATAAAAACTTGATAAAATGATAAAAATTAATAAAAATAAAAACAAGTAAAATAAAATAAATAAATAATCAAATAACCCAAACCAAGTGCGAATGGGATTGGTTAAATACTTCAGCGTATGTTTGATCTAATTTTTTTTAGACGATTTTGTCAGTGATTTTTTTGTATTAGTCTAAACGAAAAATTGATAAAAAGTTCAATTTGTAGACTGTGTATTAATTTTCATACAGCAAAAGTTTTTAGCGCAAAAAGTCCATACTCATAAAACTATTTTAGTGATAAGTCCTCTATTTGCCGTGTGCAACTTTTTTGGAATAAATATACCCTATTGTTCCTTTATCGGCTCGTGTTTGCTTCTTTTTGGTTTTGCTCCACATTTAACAATGACTTTATTTTGGAATACAAATCGTCCCCAACTTCCTGAAATACAAATCAATTGCAACAGAAAACGGAGTTTCAAGTTTGAGCATACGAGAAGCACAGTAATTAAAGAAAACACATGAGAATTGGAAGCAAACTGAAGAACATATTGTTTTGAAATTACCATCTTGAATTGAGAAAGAAGAACTTAGAACTCAATAAACAAGTTGGAGAGAGTTTTGAATTTAATACGAGAGAGAGAGAGAGAGAGAGAGAGAGAGAAGTTTGGATATTTTATTTTTTTACATAGTGAATACATAAATTTATCTGCTTGCATAGCAAACAAATAAATATGTAAACAGATAAAGCGAACAAATAAATTTATCTGTTTAATCTGTTTGATATGCAAACAGATAAATTTATCTGTTTACGATCTGTTTTCTGGTTATTTTCGGGAGAAATTATATTTTTTAATGGGTTGGACCTTGCGCGTTAAAATTTTGTTTATGAACCTTGCATTTGATAAAGTTGTGTTTATCGACTTCTGCCTGAGAAGCCCCAGTCTAAATGAGTATTGTTGTGCGACAAATACATACCGTTGATTTCAATCCACACAAAACAAATAAAGAATACGAAGAATCAAGAACATACAAGAATATAAGTGGTTTGGCAATGTGCCTACGTCCATGGGCGAGTAGAAATAATTTATTATAATCAATAAGGATTAGAAGAAACTCTCTCACTTACTGGCTTCAAACTAAGCATTTCTTTATACTCTATGGCTTTCTTTCGAGCCTTTATAGTGTATCTTTCTTCCTAGCCTTAAACTGAGTTTCTCCCTACACTCTCTAGCCTTCAATTGATCCTCTATAGTATATCTCTCTTAACTCAAAACAAAACATAGGGTCTCTATATATAAGCCTTTACCAAAGAACCTAAAAAACACTTCTGTTACGTCGCGGCAGTGCTCAAGCACTTAACATGCGTGTGCTAGCGCCATACAATGCCCCTCATTGAGCGTCGCGGCGCTTGAGCGCCTTGCTAGTGCCCCACTAGCACTTGGTTCTATCCTTTCGATGCTCGAGCACTTAACTAGCGCTTTACTAGTGCAGACTTCTGGAGTCCTAGCGCTCGAGTGCCCAGTTAGCGCCGATTTATAGTTTTTAGGAAATTCGAGACAAATTCAACAATCTCCACATTGGCTTGCATTTCTCAACCATCTTAAAAAATGTTAATCGTCTCGATGTGTACCCCTTTCATGGGTATGGGTGCTTCATCTTCTTTGATCATCAACAGGAATAAACACAGAACAAGTCCAGACCACGCTTGAATTTGACCCTTTTGCAATCAATAACCTTCTTATCCTTGGATAATTTTATCAGTTCCCAAGTCTTAGTCTTATGCGGTGACTCCAAATTTTCAAACATGGCTACTTACCTCTGATCTGTATCTGAGCTGCTTGTAGCCTTTTTGTAAGATATAGGATCTCCACTTCTTGTTGTTAAGGAAAACATGACCATATTTTCAAAGCCATACCTGATCAATGCTTTGTGAGTCTATTTTTATCTGTCTTTAGCAACTTTATATGGCTTTTCTTCATGTTCCTATTGTTGCTAATTTGTACCTCTATCACCTGATTCATTGGGTGAACAGTTCTTGTCAACCTCCTTCTCGAGTCTCGACTCCCACTTTCTTCTTATAAAGCTCTAACATACTATGTTTGTCAATCTGATCAAACCGCATATGCTAGAGTTTTGTGCAGTTTGTGCTTGATTCTGCCTACGTAGTAGTAGCAACTCTACCTACCACTGTGTTCTTTACTAATCTATAGAGATTTTCAACTTTATGTTCTTCATAATCACCATAGCCCATTTGTTAATCTTCATTACTTCACCTTTTACTGTGAATCCACAATCCAAAGAATCCAATGCTTTTAAAGATATCAAATTTATCTGTAGCCCTAGAACATGTTTGACATTCCCTGAAACCCTTATAACTCCATTAAACATCTTGATTTTCATGTACCAATTTCAATGGCTTTGCAAGCAGCATCATTCCCTATTAGAGCGATACCACTATTGCAAGGTTTATACGTATTAAACCACTCTTTTGTTGGACACATATGATAATTGCTCCTTCAATCCAATATCCATGATTTAGATAGAAAATTACAATTGGGAGATATTAAAAGTAAATTTGCATCTACCTCATTATTTGATGTCTCCTCAACAAAACTAACAGACTCTAAATGCGCTTTTTCTTTCTGATTCTCATCCATATACTTCTTTAGTTCTTGGCACTGGCTCTTGTAATGACCACTGTTGTAGCAGTAGAAGCACTCCACATCCTTCTTTGCATGTAACTTGGACTGAGACCTCCCTTTGTTGGAGCCCTGCTCATTTGACGTACTCCTTTCTCGACTTGATTCAAACTTGGTCACAATCTGTTCCTCTGCATCTGTTTCATCATCCCTCTTCATCTTTTCATGTGAAAAGAGAGCACCAGTCACCTCTTCCAATTATTTAGTTTTCTTTCCATACATCAACGTCTTCACCAAATGACCATAGGATGTCGAAAGCGATGCCAAAATTATTATCACATTATTCTCATCATCAACCTTTACACCAAACCCTGATAGTGGTGTGATAAGCATATTGAAAATATTGAGATGTTCCAATAAGTTTGTACATTTTCTCATCTGCAGTCCATATAGTTGTTCCTTCATATACAACTTATTTTCCAAATTCATCTTCATATGGAGACTTTTCAACTTTAGCCACATCTCTTCTGCCGTCTCTATATCGATCATGATGTGAATAACCCCTTCTCCCAAATTCAACAGAATCGAACTTGTATCCTTGGCATCAATTTCCTCCCAATCATCATTGGTCATGTTCTTTGACTTTCTCATCCTGTCGAGTTACGCCTTGGAGATCCCTTGTTGGATCAACAAATCTTTCATATGTCGATGCCACAGAGAAAAGTTATGGCTGATAAACTTCTCGACTTCATACTTAATATTCGACATCTCTATCGCAATCGAGTGATTAAGTCTTAACCCAAAACTCCAATATCACTTGTTATGCAGCGAACACTCTGTTAGGGTTGTATATTAAAAATCATACTTTGTGTAATAGATTTTTGGTATTAATTTTATTTAGTATAAATTACACCTACACCCATTGTATTTAAGGATAATAGTACTGACACCCCTTTATTATCTGAAATATTATTGCACCATCTTATATTTTTATTTTTGTAACACTTAAGTTCAAAAGTTAACTTTCGTTAACTTTTTAAACGAAAATCACTATTCATCTAGTGTCGAAACAGTTTTTAAATTTGTTTTAGTTTTTTTAATTAAAAAATTTTATTTTTAAAGATTTTTTTGATGGGACAAATAAAAAATAAAAAATTCTAATTAAAAAATAAAAAAATTACTAAATACAAAAATAAGTAACATAAAATTTAATTTATTTATTTTATTTTATTTTTAAGTTTTTAATTTTGATAAAAAATTATTTTATTAATGAGATGAGAGAAATTGAAAAATTAAAATAATTTGGTCAAATAATGTGATCACATCAAATATGTTTTAAAAATTAACAAGTAATATGATTTGAATATAATATTTTAAATTACAATAGTAATTTTAAAGTTATTTATCATATACCAAAATAAGTTAATTAAATATTATTATCTGTATTGGGGTAGTATTCTTTTATCAAAATTAAAAATTTAAAAATAAAAATAAATTAATAATCTAAATTTTATGTTACTTATTTTTGTAATTAGTAATTTTTTATTTTTTAATTAAAAATTTTATTTTTTTTATTTGTCCCATCAAGAGAATCTTTAAGAAATAAGATTTTGTAATTAAATAAAAAAAATAAAACTAAAAAAATTTAAAAAAATAAAATTTCAAAAATTTCAAAAATTTTTTTAAAAAATATAAAATTTAAAAATTTAAATTATAAAATATAAAATTTCAATTTTATAAAATATAAAATATAAAATATAAAATAAAATATAAAATAAAATAAAAAATTTCATTTTATAAAATAAAATATAAAATAAAATAAAATATAAAATATTTTATTTTATAAAATATAAAATAAAATAAAATAAAAAATTTCAAAAAATTTAAAAAAATATAAAATTTAAATTTTTTAAAAATTTAAAAAATTTTATTTTATTTAAAAAAAATAAAATTTCAAACAAAATTTTATTTTGTTTGAAAAGTTAACGGAAGTTAACTTTTAAATTTAAATGTTACAAAAATAAAATTATAAGGGAGTGCACTGATATTTAAGATATTAAAAGAGGTGCCAGTATTATTACTCATAAATACAAGTAGTGCATGTGTAATTTACCCTTTTATTTACTAATAAAATATATTTTTTTATTTTAATGAGAATCTATATGTGTATATGCTTGCATTAAATTATTTATTTAATATTGTGCATAGATTTCTATTATTCTACATAGTAGTTAATCTTGCGTGTAGAGTTCAGTTTACACGTGGAAGACCAAATTATTGGTTCTTATAGAATATAAGTTTATAATTCATAATCATAGATGGAACGGGACACACCATCGAAAGGGATATAGAACAGCATTTAAATAGATCTGTCTTAATTACAGAGAACAGTATAGTTCAGACTATAGTTTTGATTCACTATACTTGTACACTTTGTATGTATTGAAAATGACTATATTGGTATAATTATTTTTATATAGACTATATAAAATAATTTGCACCACATGATTATTGTAAGTGTTTATACTCTTAATTCAGAATTAATGATTAGACACGTATATTTAATATTCATTATTTTGATTCGTAAAATAGTGTAATTTTTTACGAGTCAATAGGCCCGGTGAATTAGATAACGACATTACAAATATGGTGAATATTAATTATCGACGGAATTCACGTCTCGGATAGAAATTAATGATACCCCTCTAAAAAAACTTATAAGTTTTGATTATGTCCAACCTTGCAAATAGATTTTATAGTCCGACATATCAAATAAGTTACGCAAAAAGTATTAAGAAATTTATGAAAGAAGTCGATTAAATATAATTGTCAATAATTTAATTTAATCGACGGATATCTGTAATTTTAACGTGGAGAGATAAATAAATATTTAATAATAGGAGTTCGAAAGTTAATTTTTACGAATAAGATCGGAAGTACAATTATAATTCTTTAGTGGTATAAATTATAATTTATGTTTTAAGAAATTAATTATGGGTTGAATTGATTTTTTCTAATTACATTAGAAGGCCGAGTCTTATGTACTCCTTAGGTCTGTGTTGTAGCCTATATATACGCCATTGTAACTATGACAGTCTGTTGATCACATCATTATACTCCTTAGGGTTTTCACACACTGTAAAAACTAGAGAAAAAGGAAGCCATATAGGGCTCAGAGCATGAAAGATCAAAATATACACTTTATTCGTATTTTGACATTTGGGAATACGAAAAAAGATCTAAGTTAGAGACAAGATCGTTGGTTCGCGTGATGATCTTGAAGGATTGTTGTTCAAGTACTGAAACACGATCAAATCAGAGGGATCTTGTGGGTATAAACAATGTTCCGTCTTTGTTGGGTTTACCGCTTTCAGTTTTTGGTCTGGAGCATGTATAGGGGTTGTCTAGTTCGGACGCCCGTCTGAACAGTTTTACGCAGATCCATTTTTGTTATATGCTATTCTATTTTCTGCGTTGTTGTTGATTCGATTTACATGTACCGTCATTGATTCCTATGATTATAGTTCCTTCAAACATATCTTTGGCTTCAATCCACACAAAACAAATAAAGAATACGAAAAATCAAGAATACACAAAAATATACGTAGTTCGACAATGTGCCTATGTCCATGGGCCAGCAGAAATTGTCCACTATAATCAATAACGATTACAAGAAATTCTCCTATTTTATAGCCTCTATAGTGTATCTCTCTTAACCCTAAATGAAACATAAGGTCTATATATATATATATATATATATATAGCATTCACCAAAAATCTTAAAAAACACTTTTGGTACGTCGCGGTGGCGCTCAAGTGCTCGAGAGCATGTACTAGCGCCATGCACTGCTACTCTCTGAACGTTGCGGTGCTCGAGCGCCTTACTAAGGCTTGGTTCTATTCTCTTAGTGCTCGAGTGGCTAACTAGTGTGCTGCTAGCGCCGACTTCTAGAGTTCCAGCGTTGGAGCGTCTAGCTAGTGCTGGTTTCTAATTTTTGAAAAATTTGAAACAAATTCGACAAGTATACTTTCTAGATTAATATCATCATCATGAGAATTTATAAAAAAAAATTAACCAAAAAAAGAAGTTCAAATGAGACAAAAAAAAAATGCCAACTCAACAAGTCTTTTTGGCTAACTAAATAATAAAAAATATGCACTAAAATGTAAATAAATAAAATAAAATAAAATAATTAATTATCTTAAACGGGGCAATTAGACTTTTTTTGACGAAACAGATGGTTAACCCAACCCATTTCAACTTGTCTTAAATACCCTGGGCTGGACTTCAACTACCAAATGTGACATTTAGGCCACAATGCCTTCTCATTACTGCTATTTAATTCGCAGCTTTTGCATTAAATGTTGAACCAACACTTTTGCTCTCCGGGTAATTATTCAGTAATTTCGAAGTAGATATAACATTATTTTTTGTGGTATTTTTATTTATAATATAATAAAAAATATTTTAAGCATTTAGCATACTTGAATATTCTTATTTATTAAAAATATATATCACATAATTAATAGCACGGAATATTCTAAAAGGACTTAATAATTTTTCTCCACCACCTACCAAAATAATCAAAAAGCATTTACTCTTTGCACTGCCAAATTTTCTTGAGGCTAAAGCCACCAAAAGCTCTTTGACTTTGATCCACAAGGAAAATTATTATATATTCTTTAGTAATTTAGAGTGTTATGTGACATTATTTATGTAATATTTTTAGTAAATAAAAAAGTTTGATGTATATTGAGTGAATTGTCTTTATTTTTTATTTATCAAATAAAGGCAGGTCACTCTTGTTTTACTCAAATATTTTTTTATTACATTATTAAATTTAAATTATATATAAATAATATCATGTAATATTTCAAAAATACCAAATAATTACTCCTTCGACCATCATTAACCTTCTACTTGCACCTTTGTCGGGTTGGTAGGTTAGAAACTTGAGAAAGCATGACATTGGTAAATAGAAAGAATACATTAAGGTTTTGTTTGTTTGAGAGTTAAGAAGGTATAATTGGATTATATGAAAATAACTTCTATTTGTTTGAGAGTTAATAAGTTAGAACTGAATTATATGTAAATAATTTCATATATTTTTTTATTTGGTTTTTCAAATTAAGAAAAAGGATTGGATTATTAAATAGTCCCTCTTAATTACCATAAGCTTCCGTTTTGGATCTATCGCCACCACCTAGGTGGATTTAATAGTTCTAGGATTATTATTATCACATATTTTTTAAATTTTGATAATAATCTCTTTTTGTCAAACCAACAACTTATTATTTATTTTTAAGAGATCTTACTCTCAATCAAATATCATTTAGTAAAAATATTATATTAATAATTCAATTCATAATACTTCACATATACAAATAATATAAATATACTAATTGTCTCATAAAAATAACTTTTCAACATCCAAAATAATGAGGTACAAAAAAAATGATGAGTTATACCATTTTATTAATTAGGCCCTGATTGATAATCTTGGTTTTTTGACTAAAAACGTTAAAAAGTTAAGGTTGTCTGATTGGTAAAAAAGTAAAAAGTAAAAAAGCAAAAAATAAAAAAGTAAAAAGTCAAATCAAAACACAAACTCTTATAATATTCTATTCAAACTCATACCACTTTTAAAATACAATAATACTTCTTATTCATAACTTATTTATTACCACTACTAATTAAATATAATTGTTAATATCAAATATATAGAAGGGTAAAATTATCTACTTTGAATCAAAAGCAAAAAAAAATAATTTTTTACCTAAACAACCAACTTTAAAAAAAAATTAGCTTAAAAGCTAAGTTACTAAACAACTCATTTTTAGCCCAATTTAGCTTTTGTAGTTAAAAATGCAAAAAAAAAAATAAAAAAAAAAAATTAACTTTGAAACTAGTTATCCATCAGACCTTAATCTAATAAACAAACAACAAATCAGATTGGATTTCACTATTCGGAACTTAGTATGGGTTAGGACCAAAGGCGCGGTATCGTATTATGATTTATTAGATTGGATAGAATTAGCCTCTGTTTGATTTTTTAAAAAAGTTAGCTTTATTTGTAAAAAAAGCTAATTTTTAAACTATACCATTTAGTTTTTCGTATAAACATAAACCAAATAACTTTTTTTATTGCTTAATCTTAAAAAATAAGCCTATATACATCCCAAACACTCTAATCTTTTTAAACTAAAATTTCTATAATACCTATAATTAAAAAAGTCACCCCTCCTTCACAAAAACAAAAAACTGTGCCAATATCTTAAATACTACAATTTAAAAGCAAAAAATAAGAATATATTAGATACTTTAATTAAAAGCAAAAAGAAAAAATATTACTATAAAAAATAATTCCAAATACTTTAACTTTTTTTTTTGTAAAAAACTAAACATATTAAAAACTAAATTTCTTATACATTCCAAACAGTCACTTAATATGATTTCATTATCTGCCTCGCCCATGCAGACTTGTTGAGGAGCTAATAGGTGGCAAGGTAGAAGATATTGTTGAATGGGTCATTTTGTATAATTCTCTATTTAGATAAAACAAAAAATAAATAATCGAACATAATCTGATTAGTTTTTTTTTTCTCTCCATCACTTGTCTCTCTCCTCTTTTCTCTCTTCTAGCTTCCTCAATCTTTGTTTTTTTTTTTTCCCAATTTTGGCCTCGTTTGGCAATCGACTTTAAGTCAAGCTTTTTTGACTTTTTGCTTAAAATTTAAAAAATCAAAAAGGCTCGTTTGGCAACCGAAAAGCTTTTAGCCTTCTAGTATTTTTGTTTTTTTTTACATAATTTTTTTTATATTTTTTAAAAATATCATAACTTTTATTATATACATTCGTTTTTTATAAAATTTATATTTTTAGAAGCTAATCGTTAAAATCTATCAAATAAGATCTATATTGAATATAAAATTACTTAAAAATAAAATTTTAAAAATTAAAACAATTTAAAGTTAAAAATTTTTACTTTTTGACTTAAAGTCACTTTAAGTCAAACTTTTTGACTTATTGCCTTTTGATTTAAAATTACTCATACAGTACACTAAATAATTTTTTATTCATTTATTTAATCTAGGGCTGTTCAAAATTGTGTCAAACTCGCCAATCGTCTCGCATTCGCCCACACCGCACCGACCCAAGCAAATTAAAAGCAAAGGACAAAGCAAATTAGGCGGTTGAGAATACACCCGCTATTCAACCGACCCGCCTGCATATAATACTTATTACTTAATTGTTTTTTATTTTATTATTAATTTGTAACTCATAACTTCTAACCTAATCTGTCACCCCCCAAACTCCGAATCACGTGAAACACCCACAAGTAACCAAACATAACGTCTAACCCGAGAATACACTCTCAATATAAAATATATATGCATTGTATATAACCGTCAAAAGGCTTACATTACACGGTTTCAACACCAAAAAAATATGTAGACATACATGATACAGAAAGAACCGAAAAAAGGAAGACTACAGATCTTCCGCCTCTCCAGCAACCCCGAATCAACCTGCGGACCGGTACCTGAAAAAAATTTTAAATCCCACACCGTGAGTCAAAACTCAGCAGAAACTAGACAAGCATGCGATATAAGTTAAACATGTTAGGAAAACGAGGTACATTTTTTGACTCTCTTTCAAGCCTTTAAAATAATTTTCACAAGCAACGGGAAAGCGATGATAAAAACCATTTTTTGACTCACAAGAGCCTTGAAAACGATTCTTTTGTGTTACGACTCCACCAGGTCATAAACAACAGTTTAAAAATTGGTTTATCTGTCTCGATATGCATTTCATATAATCCATGTATCTTCTCAGACTTTCACCGAAGGACCGCAGCCCCCGTCTAATGCATCCTTAGCCAAAGCTAACTTGTACAACCCACGCAACGCATGCCACCCAGGTAACTCAACACATGCATCCCATACAACGCACCACATGCCACCGTGTGTACAACCTGTGCAACACACGCAACGCACTCACCCTGTGCAACACACATAACACATGCATCTTCTCGAGCTTTTACCGAATGACCAATATCCGCACTATCTAATGCATTGTCGACCAGAGTTAACATATATCTTCTCGGACTTCCACCAAATGGCCAATATCCGCTCCAACTAATGTATCTTTACGGATTTTCACCAAGAGACCAATATCTGCCCCACACACACACACACACACACACACACACACACACACATATATATATATATATATATCTTTACAGTCTCTCGCTGAAGGACCAATACCGCCCCACATATGCATTTAAAATCAGAGTTTTAATCAATGCAACACATGCATATATATAATCAGAGCTTTAAATACACGACGCCGACGAAAGGCCACACATGATCACAAACGGATGATCACATATCCGTCTTACAGCATGCTTAAATGAAACTAGAGTTTATAAGCACAAAAGCACGTATAACCACAACGTTCTACACAACCCATCACGACATTACATGCCACGCACCCGTCATCTGTTCACCCGAATGACCCGTTCACTCACCGGGACAACCAACGATGCAGAAAACTAAAACTTAACTCGAAGGCCAACTCCGCTCAAACGCTCGAGCGCTCAACCACCACTCGAGCGGTCCCCTATCGACATACATCTCTGCCACCACCTCGCTCGAGCAGACGAACACCGTTCGTGCGGTCACCCACTGACCCAACTCTCGACCACCAGCCCGCTCGAGTGCACAACCACCGCTCGAGCGATCAACGCTAGGAGGAAACCCAAACCAATAAACAAAACCAAACCCCAGTACGCAACGATGCACAACCACCACAAACACAACTGTGCACCAAAAATTCGCATCTAACCATGCACGTCACCCCCGAGGACAGCACCTAACAAACACCCGAGGCCATGACACGACTCCCGAAGCCACAATACAACCAACAGAAGCCAACAGTATTTCAAAAGACTAATCCCATATATCAATCAACTGAATACCGTTGGAAACCAATTGGAAACCAAGGATCCAACCACTAAACAAAAAAACACAAACAAACTCCCAAGGCCCTAACACGACCAACATGGGCTCACAGACGCCCAATACGGCAAACACGAACCCACACACGCCTAACACGGCAAACATGAACTCACACAAACCCATGATGCCCACACGTGTCCAACATAAGCCCATGACTCCCCCATGCGCCCAACACAAACCCACGACGCCCCAAGAAACAAGAAACTTGATAAAAAGGGCCAACAAGGATGAAAAATAACCTTTTCCCAAGCATTCAACCAAAAACAAATGAAAAATGGTTAAGAAATTTTGACATACCTTCACTCTTTTTATCATAATTTTTTTCACAAAAAGAATTTTATTGTGAGAGATGTGTTATTGAAAAGAAGACTTTCAGAGCTTCAATTTGAGTACAAGAACGACCCAATTCTGAGTCCAAATGAGGGAAATATGATCGAAAGAAAATGACCCCACGCAGCTAGTCTGCTCGAGCGAACATCGGGCGCTCGAGCGAGCTACCACCCAAAAAAAACCCAGATTCTCCCATGTTTTTGATTTCCAAGCCCCAAACTCTCAAACACTCACTATGATACTTTAAAACACACATTAAACCTACCAACGCACATATATTTAATATCCACGGACATACACGAGCCCAAAACACCAAGAACCACCGAATGAAAAACCTTAAAACCCGGTTCCATCCAACTGAAACAACACAAAATCCATTTGTAAACCAAAACTTGGTTGTTTTGAAATATAAATTGATTTTTCATACTTTTTTAACCGGTAAAAACACACACGATTATACGTAGCACCCTTATAAGACATGAGAGTCTAGGATCCTACCTCGTTGAGTCAAAACTTAACGCCTCGATCCACGTGCAAAATCAAACTTTATCGAAATAAAATTCCATCCGGATGAATGCGTAGTCCACTGTGCTAATAGCAGGGATCCGTTGTTGGATCGTCGAAAACCGAGCCCTGGGCACCTGAGAAGTTAGAGAGAAGACAGAGAGAAAAATGAATAAACTTAGCTGAGAAATTTTGAAAATACCTAACGCCAGAAATTTATAGGCCACCAAAATATCTTTTTTTTTTAAACCCGCGCCACAACGGCTAACGGTCCCGGGAACCAACCCCGCATACATATCTAAACCCGAACATGCATAAAAACGCATATGAACATACATAAACAAAAACGATAAACGTGCGTTAAAAAATGTCAAAAAAGAAAATGGCACAAGGTCTCACATAATCATTAATTCGTAAGGTATAAATAGAAAAGTAAAAATTAAAAATTCTAGGTCTCATTATCTCATACCAAAATGTGAGACCCTGCACCGTTTTATTTTGATATATATAAATGATGACGTGTTTTCTTTCATGTTATGTATGTTATCGATGCATGATTTATGTTTTGGAGTTGTAGAACAGCATGTAGATGTGTTTTAACTTTCTCAGACCTTATTTAGGCTTGTTTGGTTGGCCTTAGAATACAAAAACCGAGACAAAAAATAGTAGGCTCAAACCCTAGAGTTCGGTTGACTGGATGACTATGTTTGGTCGACTGAACTGTTTTTCTCGAGTTCGGTCGACTGAACCAGGGGGTTCGGTCGACTGAACTGTGGCGGTTGACATTTTTAGGGGAGCTTCAGTCGACTAGAGGGGCCTCTTCAATCGACTGAACTGCCTTTTTGGCGAACT
>JAULJZ010000009.1:8202325-8215529 GCA_032270985.1 Heliamphora pulchella | reverse complement strand
GTGTTTGTTTTGGTAAAAATTATAATTTATAATTGAAATAGATAAAAAATAGTTATAAATTATAACAAAAATTAAAAGTGTTTAAAAAATATCGAACTTATAATTAAAATAGTACCAAGAAATTAAATGATAGAAAAATAATTTTGCCAAACACTCTATTATCCGTACATGGCTCAATTTCAAAGTTCAGCTGTCAACCCAACAGTCAAAAGGTTCGAAGAATCAAACATCATTCTCCATTGCTTTGATGGATGATTGACCCCTTCGATTTCGACACTTCCCACTCGCAAAGACGTCCAAATTCTTCAAACAGTCATGAATCGTTGACTCCACACTTAGCTTACAAAACCTTTCACTTCGCTCTCAAATTCATCACCCTACTCCTTTCTTCAATGGCGTCGTCTCAATCTCAAACCTTCATTTTCATCGCAGCCATATTCTGTTCTCTCTTTTCTGCAGTTCTATCCGTAGCAGAACCAAGCTCGGAAGAAGCTCAAATTCAGGCCTTGAAATCATTCAAGAGTTCGATCTCCGAAGACCCAATTGGCGCCCTCATCGATTGGAATGATTCGAATCACCATTGCAACTGGTCCGGAATCTCTTGCGCCAATTCATCGAATCACGTCATTTCGATTTCGCTCGTGGACAAGCAGCTCAGAGGCGAAATCACTCCGTTTCTCGGCAACATTTCCACCCTCCAGGTTCTCGATTTATCTCTGAATTCGTTTTCCGGCCACATTCCGCCGCAGCTAGGGCTTTGCTCGCAGCTTTTGGAGCTAACTCTGTATTTTAATTCTCTTTCCGGCCCTATTCCGCCGGAAATAGGAAACCTCGGGAATCTGCAGTCACTGGACTTGGGAAATAATTTCCTGAATGGAAGCGTGCCTGAAAGTATAAGCAACTGCACTGCATTGTTAGCGATTGGTCTCATCTTCAACAATCTAACTGGTACAATCCCATCAAACATTGGTAATTTAGTGAATGTTCAGCTCTTTGTAGCTTATGGTAACAATTTGGTAGGCTCGGTTCCTGCTTCCATTGGTGGAATGGAAGCTCTGCAAGCTTTGGACCTCAGTCAGAACCGGTTATCGGGCTCAATACCCCGAGAGATCGGGAATTTGTCGAGTTTAGAAGTTATTCAGCTGTTTGAGAATTTTCTTGCTGGGAAAATTCCATCTGAACTTGGCCATTGTAGGAAACTTGTCACTGTAAACATTTATAGCAATCAGTTCACTGGAGGCATACCTCCTGAGCTTGGAAATCTGGCTAACTTAGAAATCTTGAGGTTGCACCAAAATAGGTTGAATTCAACAATCCCACTTGGGTTGTTTAGAGCTAAATCAATAACTCATTTGGGGCTCTCACAGAATGAGATGACGGGTACAATACCGTCTGAGATCGGGGATTTGAGGTCATTACAAGTATTGACCCTCCATTCAAATAGGTTCACTGGGGAGATTCCTTCATCAATAACAAATTTGTCTAACTTGACATATTTGTCTATAGCCTTCAATTCCCTCACAGGGTCTCTTCCATCAAATATTGGATTGCTCTACAATTTGAAGAACCTTACTCTGAGTAATAATCTTCTTGAGGGATCTATTCCATCTAGTATCACTAATTGTACACATCTTCTTTCAATTGGTTTAGCTTTTAATAAGCTGAATGGGCAAATTCCTCAGGGATTGGGGCAATTGCCAAATCTTACATCTCTATCGCTTGGTCCAAATAAGATGTCTGGTGAAATCCCAGATGACCTCTTAAATTGCTCAAATCTTGAGAAACTAAATTTGGCCGAGAATAATTTCAGTGGATCACTAAAACCAGGTATTGGCAACCTTGTTAATCTCCAACTGTTGCAACTCCATTCGAATTCATTTGTTGGACCAATCCCCCCAGAGATTGGCAACCTAAGTCGATTGATATCGTTATGGCTTCATGAAAATAGTCTTTCAGGCCTAGTTCCTCCTGAGATCTCAAAGGTTTCACTCCTCCAAGGTCTTTTGCTGCATGACAATGCACTTGAGGGGCCAATTCCTGATAAGATTTTTGAGCTCAAACAGCTTACAGATCTTCGATTGCAGAATAATATGTTCTCTGGTCCCATTCCTTATGCTGTTGCAAAACTTGAGTTTCTTTCGCACTTGGACCTGAGCGGGAACATGCTTAATGGGTCCGTTCCAAAAGGTATGGCACAAAATAGCCGGCTGATGAGCTTGGACCTCTCACACAACCATCTCACAGGACCTACTCTCGGATCAATGATTGCAAGTATGAAAAACATGCAGCTATACCTGAACTTGTCATATAATTTCCTTGGCGAAACAATTCCAGATGAGCTTGGCATGTTAGAAATGGTACAAGCCATTGACATCTCAAACAATAATCTGTCAGGAAACATTCCTGAAACACTCGAAGGCTGCAGGAATTTGTTCTCTCTTGATCTGTCCAGGAATAAACTTGCTGGTCCAATTCCCAGCAAGATTTTTAATCAGGTTTATCAGCTTACAAGCTTGAACCTTTCAAGGAACACGTTGGATGGTGCAGTCCCTGAAAACTTGGCAGATTTAGAGCACCTCAGCTCCCTCGACCTTTCTCAGAACAGGCTAGAGGGCATGATCCCAGAGGGTTTTGCAAATCTTTCCACCTTGAAACATCTCAACCTTTCGTTCAATCAACTTGAAGGTCATGTTCCGGAGAGTGGCATCTTTAAGAACATAAGTGCATCTAGTTTGGCAGGAAACCCAGATCTCTGTGGAATCAGATTTCTTAGCCCTTGCAGCAGGAAAAACTACGCAACAGGTACACACAGCTTCTCTAAGAAAACCGTCATGATTCTTGCAGTACTAGGATCGGTTTCTGTATTCTTTATTCTAGTGCTGGCCATCTCAATCTTTATCAGATACACCAAAAAGCAAAAAACAAAAGGGGTTGAGAATTCCGAACCAGAGTATGCTTCAGCATTGAACCTTGAGAGGTTTGATGAAAAGGATTTAGAACAAGCCACAGACTTCTTCAGCCAAGATAATATCATCGGAGCCAGCAGTTTGAGCACAGTGTACAAGGGTAGATTTGAAGATGGAAAGACAGTAGCAGTAAAGAAATTGAATTTGCACCAGTTTCCAGCAGAGACTGACAAGTGCTTCTATAAAGAAATCAAGACCCTAAGCCAGCTGCGGCACAGGAATCTGGTGAAGGTACTTGGTTATGCTTGGGAAAGCAGGAAGCTAAAGGCTTTAGTTCTGGAGTACATGGTAAATGGGAACATGGAGAGCATCATTCATGAGACTTGTGTGGATCACTCAAGATGGACGTTGTCTGAAAGAGTCTATGTTTTAGTCTCTGTTGCGGGTGGCTTGGTTTATTTGCATTCAGGTTTTGATTTTCCCATAGTCCATTGTGATTTGAAACCTTCTAACATACTTTTGGATGGAAAGTGGGAGGCCCATGTGAGTGATTTTGGAACTGCTCGAATGCTGGGTGTTCATCTCCAGGATGGAATCAGCCTTTCTTCATCATCCGCATTTCAGGGAACCATTGGCTACATGGCACCAGGTAAAACTAAACTCTTATGTATCGAGTATGAAAATCTGAGTTTTGAATTAGTTATAATTATACAATTGTGCAAACTGCAAGTAATGTTGTGCCTGTACAAAGAAAAAGATAACTTCTATTGCACTGTTTTTTTTCTTTCTATTTTTAAAAATAGATTATTTTAAAATAACAAGAACTGAAACCAACACCTCAAACTATCCTCATAATTGCATTGATTGCTCTGTTATTAGAGCATTGGAAATTTCTGCTGTCTCTTCAATGTTACAAATTATCTTATTTAATTTTACACCAATTGGCTAACATCTATCCATATCCTTCCCAAACAATAAATTCAACAGATATGTTCGAAACCTTCTAGTTGTTCTTTAGCAACCAACAAAGATGCATTTCAAACTGACATATACTGAATAGAAGAAATGCAATTCAAGACATGTAAAAAAGAGAAGGAAATATGTATGATTTCACTATGTTTTCTAGGAAATTTTGCACTCCACTATTAATGTTTAGTTGTTAATATGACAACATTGCCAAACAATTGGTTCCTAATCTTCCCTAACATTTGTGTGCTTTGATCAGAGTTTGCGTATATGAGGAAGGTTACAACCAAAGTAGACGTGTTCAGCTTCGGTATCATAGTAATGGAATTCATAACAAAGCAAAGGCCAACAGGACTCACAGAAGAGGATGGATTCTCAGTCACTTTGCCTCAACTTGTGGAGAGAGCTCTAGCAAATGGAATCAACAGGCTTCTTCAAGTTGTCGACCCCCAACTAGCTTCGCGTGTCTCCAAGGAGCAAGAAATAGTGCAAGAGCTCCTTAAACTGGCCTTGTGTTGCACCTGCACGGACCCCGAGGACCGGCCCAACATGGATGAAGTGTTGTCATCCCTTTTAAAACTAAGCAAGCGCACGATAGTAGCAACACAGTGACAACAGTTTCCTCACTGAGGCTCTATGTTATACGGACTTGTCAGTTTTGGCAAAGTACTCATGTTGACACGACTCGACATATGGGTACGAGATATGTGTCGGGTGCGACTGCTTTTTATTGGACACGGCTAAAATCTCAACCATGAGAGAATAGTAAAAAGTGAAAATAATATAATAAAAATAATCCGTAGCTTATAGTTATCAAGTGCAATAAATATATTAAGGATGAAAATAAATGCCTTATGTGACAAGTACGTATATATGAACCATTAAATATTTGAAGAAGCTAAAACATTTCCTTGTGAATTGCTCCTCGACTCATATTTTTCGTTCACTGCATTTTCATTTTTGTAATATCATGCACATGTATCTAAGTTTTGGATACTTTTTAACCGAGTTTGAATATCCTCAGTTTAAAAGTTTCATGTGTTTAATCTCTAGATACACTCCTGCACCCGCCACTCGTACCACCGAGGCTTACAACACGAGGTTGAATCAAGAGTCCTGACTCTGCTACGACTTGCCAGTGGAAAACTGCAAACTCAGTGGTCAATGAAATGCTAATAATTTTTTCTAGGTAAGGTGATCATTGTGTTAGTAGTGCTTGAAAGTACACTATAAATGCTTCAAATGAGAAAAAATAATACGACATATTGCAAATTAAATTACTATGTAGTAGGCATTGTACTTCTTTTTATTTTTTGTTAACAGAGGAATTCTTCAAGGCAGGGGACTCTAGGCATTCACTCTTCAGGTGTAAATCTCCAAATTCTTGCAATGACCTGCAAATCACAAGGTACCAATTAAGTTATAGCGTTTTTAGTAAAAATCGAACACAAGACTTTTGGTTTGGATTTTCAGTTGGTTTCAATATTCCATTGATGACCTTAAACCGTTGAGTTACTGCAACAGAATATCAAGTTAACACCCATTAGCAAACTAATAGTGATAGATGATCAAAGAATGAACCATATAGATTTCTAGTTTGT
This sequence comes from Heliamphora pulchella, assembly GCA_032270985.1. NCBI lineage: Eukaryota > Viridiplantae > Streptophyta > Magnoliopsida > Ericales > Sarraceniaceae > Heliamphora > Heliamphora pulchella. The sequence goes on along the minus strand of JAULJZ010000009.1, from coordinate 8,210,056 downwards.
CCATAACATTTTGAACAAAATAGAATCACCAATAGTGCAAAAACAAAAGATTTTACAATCACCACCGGAATCGGTTAGGGTGCTCTCATGAACCTCTTCTCCATTAGAGGCCTAATCTTTAGGCAGGATCACTCTGGAAGAACTCCTCTATAGTTGAGGGGAACTCAAATCTTCCCAAACCATCACTACCCTCGGAAACAAAAGCAGCTTTTGCCAAAAGCAAATGAGCCAATCTCAAAGGCTCTCTCTTTCCCTCTCCACCATCATTCAAAAAGTGCTTAATCCATCCCTCCAGCCTCTCCACCTCTGTCCCACATTTCGGCCCCTTAACTCCCACAATCTTATAATAGAATCCACACTCATGATCACAAGCCCCACCTCCATTCACACCACCCTCTTTTTGCTCATCTTCTTCTGCGCATTTTGACAAATACAAAAGCTGCGTTAACATTTCAATCTCGTCCACGCCATTTACATCGACTCTGTTCATCGTTTCTTGGTCTTTTACAGTCTTTGGTCAAGGCGGGTCTTCGTGATTTGGTGGGAAATCGAGGGAAGTTGAGAGGAATTCTCTTGGGGGCTCACTGTCTTGGAGGGATGAGCTGTTGTTGTTGTTGATGCGCCTGCTGCTATTGGGTTGGTCAAATATGAGATACATAGGGGAACTCAGAGATTCTACTGGTGTATAACTAGTTTCCCCTGGTGATTGTGGTGGTTGTGGTGGTGGTGGTGATGGCGGCGGCGGCGGCGGCGGCGGCGGCGGCGGTGGAAGAGAAGACAGGGTAGAGGGCTGTGATGGGTTCTCTAGTTTCAGTCTCTTCTCCACCTGTTCTCACCCATTTAACAAAGAATCAAAAGCATATCATCGAGATCGAGATCGAGATCGAGAGAGAGATTGAGATTTACCTGTTTGAGAGAGGAGAAGAAATTGGAGTGGAGAAGAGGCGGTCGCATATTGCTCAATGGAGTGGGAAGAGACCGTTCGATTATTAATAAAAGAAAAATTAAAAAAAAACGAAATGAAAAATGAAATGATTATGAAAAAATAATTTTTTTTACTAAAATATAAAAAAAATTTAAAAAAATAAAAATAAATAACATAAAATTTAGTTTACTAACTTATTTTGACTTATTTTCATTTTTAGGAAATTTTTTTTATTTTTAAATTTTTTTTTTAATTTTTCGATTCATGTCATTGAAATGGTTTGAAAAAATAAAAAAATTTAAACAAAATGAAAAACTTTAGAAAAGACAAAAATAAGAAAAATTAAAAGAATTTAAGCCAAATAAAACCTATATTTTTTCTTTTAAGTCGTGATTGTATTCTTTTTGTTTGTATTAATAAGAGAGAAATCATATTTTGTTAGAATACATTTTAAAAGAGAAAAGAAAGAGAACTGTACTAGTTATTTTTTTAAAAATAATAAAAAAACTTTTTCTTGTCATTATTTTTTTAAATGTTTAGATAGGTAATTTAAGTAATATAAAAATAATTAATCACTTAAAATCTTTTCTCTTGAAAATTTTTCAATATGGAAAAATTTTAAAAAGAAAAATGAGTTGAAAAGATAACTTTTTCTCTCAATTTTTTTTGATTCTCTTTATTTGTCCTCTCTTTAGTAAACCAATTAAGCAATTAGTGATGTAAGACTTTGTAACTTATAATAAAAATTATGAGTATTTAATAAAAATTATAATTTATAATTAAAATTAATAATAAAAAATTAAAAATTATTAACAGTAATTTTGCTAATGTCACAGCCTGTCATGAAAATATCAGGCCAAAGTAAGAGGAAGAAAATGTGGATGGCAACTTGTACTTTCTATATATTGCATTTTCTAGGAATTGGTTTGAAGCTGGGAAAGAAATGTACCAAGGAAATTGCTAAAATTGCCAGAATCTTAGCCACTTGGATGCATAGATGCATCCATGTGCCAATGCCCAACCAAAATTTTTAATATCTTACAATCTTAAGGCAACTAAAGGGAGAGAAATTTTTTTAAAATATAAATAAAAAATTCTAAGGGTAGCTCAATTGGTAAGATTTTGGATTTGTTCTTCACTAGTTCAAACGATCACTATAGATTTACCTGACTGTTAACTTCAAGACCCTAAAATTAGTTGAAGTGTGCACAAAGTTGGCCTAACACCTAATTATTAAAACAAATATATAAATAAAAATAATACATGAAAAGAAAATATTGGGTGGTTGGGAATTAGTTCAAACTGATCTTGAGGAATATATATATATATATATATATATATATATATTAGCCACACAAAAAAAGGATTTTAGCCTTGTTTGAGTAGAAGTTTAAAATCGGCTTATTATTTTGTTCAAAGAAAGTGAAAAAAAAGGAGTCTAATTTGACTAATTGCCTTTTTTCTTAAATAGCTTTTAATATATATTTTATCCCTTTTGCTAAAAATTAAAATACCTTCATGTAGTTTTAAAAAATGTCATAACTTTTATTATACGTATTTATTTTTTTAATAAAAATTATCATAGAACTTACTTGTTAAGATTTATCAAATAAAATCCGTATAGAATATGAAATTATGTTAAACTAAAAAAAATAACTTTTTTTCAGAACAAGTGGCTTAAAGCCACTTAAATTCACACTTTAAATCAAATAAATTTTTTACCTTTAAGTCCCTTTAAAACTATACGAAATGAATTTTTTTACTTATTTAATTTAAAGTTACTTTTTAGCTGAAGCTGTGATAACTAATACTTGGGGATTATATTAACAAGATCAGTTTATCTTGAGTTTGAACATTGTCAAATAATGCATATCTTTATATACCTCTGTATGTGAGTGTTCTGTAGTTGCAATGGGTTTTAATTTGGGTTTAATTTGTTGAGAATTAAACTGCACAACCAATTCAATTGAGGAAAAAAATGAACCAAGAAAAAAAAAAAAAAAACATGCAAACACACACTGTAACTTCTGTCAACATAGCACATAAATTCACATTTTCAGCACTAATGGAAAGAAAACCTCTTTCATTGGCTCACTCAGCCTTTCTCTTTCTTCTTTCATTAAGCTCATTTTCCGGGGACGAAGTTGGTGGCATAAGCCCAAGCATTGTTGTTTACAGGGTCGGCAAGGTGGTCAGCCAGGTTCTCCAATGGTCCCTTTCCCGTCACAATCGCCTGAACAAAGAATCCAAACATAGAGAACATGGCAAGTCTGCCATTCTTGAGCTCTTTCACCTTTAGCTCAGCAAATGCCTCTGGATCGTCAGCAAGTCCTAACGGGTCGAAGCTTCTGCCGGGGTAGAGTGGGTCTGTAATTTCTCCGAGCGGCCCGCCGGCAACACGGTAGCCCTCGATGGCTCCCATCAAGATAACTTGGGTAGCCCAGATGGCTAAAATGCTTTGGGCGTGGATCAGGCTAGGGTTGCCCAAGTAGTCAAGTCCACCCTCGCTGAAGATTTGGGCGCCAGCCTTGAACCACACTGCCTCGCCGAACTTGACACCATTGCGGGCCAAAAGTTCGGGGAAGACGCAGCCGAGAGCTCCGAGCATAGCCCATCTGGAGTGGATCACCTCAAGCTCACGGTTCTTAGCAAAGGTTTCGGGATCAGCTGAAAGCCCAGCAGTGTCCCAACCATAGTCACCGGGGAATTCTCCGGTGAGGTAGGATGGGGGCTCGCCGGAGAATGGGCCCAAGTACTTGACTCTGTCTGGGCCATACCACGGGCTTCCGGATGGGACTGGCTTCCTGGCCGTCTTCCTCATGGTGACCCTTCCTCCGCCTAGGAGCTCTGGGGCGGAGGGAGCGAGTCTCACGGCCTTGCCGGCGAAAGATGGTGAAGAGAGAGCCATGGCAGAAGCGGCCGTTTTGAAGAACTGAACTGAAAACTAATGGAAGGAACAAAGTTCCAGAGAAGAGCTACAGATGGGTGGGTGTTTGTGGTCTGAGTTTCATGGTGTTAAATTCCTGCACTTATATGAACTGGATTGCCAAGGGGTCCTTATCTTTTGAAATCTTTCTCTCCTTTTCTATTGGTTGATGGCATTTTGGGAGCTTGGTATTGGATGCCCATTTGGCAATCTCTTCACCACTTATCAGTACCACCCCTTAATTTTCTTAAAATAATTGAATACTTTGGAAGCATTGTCTATGTGACACTTTAATAAATAAAAATATCACATATATATGAAGTGTGTTTCTATTTATCTTCTACTTATTCAACAAAAGTGAGTTAATATTATTTTATTTGAAATATATTATGTTACATTATTAGGTAAGAACATCACGCAAATAATGACACATAATACTACATTACTATTGAATAATTGCTTTTAGATTTTGTTATGATTTTCTTCCCATCCACCAATCAATGGCTGCCATTTGTAAATATCAGATTGTGTTGTTATCTTAATGGAGGATGCATATATCATCAGGATAATGCACATGGTAGCACCAATTGGATGAGCATTGCTGGCAAGTAAATGCACATGACCATGGACAAGGACCACCAAAATGAGTGGTGGGAAATCCTTTGTCCTGGAGATATTTCTCCTCCTCATATAGTTACTGAACAATGAGCTTCTGTTTGTCTTAGTTTTTTTTTTAAAGTTTATTTATTTAGTCTTTCATTGTAATTAATTAACTTTTTTTTCATATTTTTTTATATTTAATTTTTTACAAAAAAAAAGTCAAAAAAATAAAAAAAACCTATAAATAAATTAAAAAAAACTAAGCAGAGCTTCATTAGGACCACCAAAATGGGCTGTAGGAAATCTTTTGTCCACAATATCAATCAATGCTAGTGTGGTCATGGTTGATATTTTACCACATATAGCATGTCAGGTGAACCACTCCTTGCTAATAATCTAAATAACATCAAATTGTTTAATGACGTGGATATAGAGAAAATGAAATGGAGAAGCTATTTTACACGGAAAAAGGTTTTTTGCAGTGTAATTATTGTGTAATATATGATTTAACAGTACATGTATTATTAAATCATTCTACAATATATAATCGTTAAATCGACACACTACACAATAATTATATTGTAAAGGATTCTCATTCATTTTGCACACCTTTTATTCTCTATATTCATCAAGATTTAGTTTTATGTAGTGGCAAATTTAATGAAGGATCAGAGAGGACACGTGCCTCATGTTGGAAATATTGAATTCATTTGACCATTATTCTGGAATTGATTTCTAAATTCAATTGGCAATTTAATTCGGCATCTAATTGGCAATTAAATTCTAGAAATCAATACCATTCATTGGGGCAATTAATTTTCATATTCATTTCTTTTGTAACCCTCCATTAGATAAATTATATATATACAGACCCCTCTAGTATTTTGCAAAAAAACAGAGAAGAGATAAGTGGAGAAACGGAATACAGGGAGAGGAGAAAGAGAGAGAGAGATACCAGATTACAATTGTTTGTTGTGAGAGAGAGAAAGACAGACGATGGGCGTTCGAGTAGCTGATCTTTGGTGGTGTTCTAACGTTCGAGTCAACCGTTTTTATCCTAAGAGAGTGATGCCGGTGAATAAACCTACAACACCCTTGGTAGGCGGTGAATCATTCTTAAGAAAACTGCGTTTGCAGGATTCGGTTTGCATATTCTGTTCATGTTATTTTTGCAATTTCATTTTTTGTAAATTCTGTTTATTATAATCTTTAAAAATTAATAAATATATATTTTCTGGATCACCAAGCATATCTTGTGTTGCGTTATATTTCTTCCAACACCTCCATGTTTCGATATGCCCACTTTTATTGATACATAATCAAAATGTTTGAGAATATATATACCCTTAATAAATTTAGGTAGTACCCTTCTCAAATTTTATATTTTTCATTTTACATATAAAAATAAGGATATTTTCAAATACACTTTTAATAAAATAGTTAGTACCCCTTAATCTATTATATTCGTTAAAAAATTAGTTAGTACCCCTTAATCTATTATATTCGTTAAAAAATCCAGCTTATTTTTTAAATGGAGCTTCTAAATGTTCATATGACCACTAGATGCATTAAACACATATATAAGATGTATAAAATATAAATACTTTTGTCTATGAGTATATTAAGTGAAGAAATTTGTGCAATTATAAAGTCTCTTAAAACATATTTAATTTATTTTTTCACAAATAACAAATTGCAAAACATGAGGAAAAAAGTGAGTTTAAAGTTAGGAATTTCTAAAGTATACCGAAGAGAAGAGGCGAGACGAGGAATATTTGGTAATACTTAGACGAAGGCGAGAAGCAATGGACGAACAAGTCGTCGCAACGAGAGATGATTTTTTTGAACTTATTTTAAACAGATATGAAAAGTATTTTTCAAAAATCACTATTTAAAATATCTTATTCTAAAAAACTGATAATTCTTCACAAAAAATCATTTTTAACCATTTTTTGACTTTAAATTAAGTAAAAAAAAAAACTTCATTTGATTAAATGTGACTTCAAGTTGTAAGTATAGATACAAAAGTCCTTTCCTGATAGTTACTTTTTCTAAAACTTCAAGTAAAATGCTAAAAATTAAGTTCAGATCACGAGTCAAACGCACTCAAAATCGAAGAAAAATTGGCGCCACTCTAAGATAAAGTTAAGGATTCGTCACCGAATTTGTGAGTCTAGAATGGACCCACAATGATGATCCAAAATTATTTATCTCATAAGTATTGCAGAGAAAATTATCTATACAAAAATATAATTTGATTAGACATTAATAGAAACATGAACAATAGAGTTTCGTTTCACAAATTAGGCAATTAAAACTTAAACACTTCATTTTAAACAAAAAATTATCAATTTTGTAAAAAAATTCACTTTTTGACTGTATTTATCAATATTCGATCAAGTTAAATATTTACACGCGTAATATTTTCTATAAAGCCTACAAAATTAACAATTTAAATAGTCGTTATAGATTCACTCTAAGCCCACACAATGGAATTTAAAAAATTATGGGTGAAAAAAGCTAAGGAGGGAAGCTCAAAAAAAAAATGTTTTAATATATAATAGCCAAAGCTATTGTTACTTGGGATTGTACTAAACGAGTTAAGCTGGCTAAAACTGCCTGGGAATTTGCATGTTCTGGTCTTTTCGTCAATTATTTTGGGCTTGTGAGATTTTACTATTTATAAAATAAAATAATACAGAATAATCAAGAAAATGATCATAACTATTTATATGCATGTAAGATCTACATATATATGAGTAACGAATAATTATTTGGTAATCTTAGAGCATGATATAGCATTGTTTATGGTGTGTATAAATTTAATGAAATAGCAAAAAATACTCTAAGTTGAATAATATTAGCTTATTTTTATTTGGTAAATAAAAGCAAAAAGAGTTATTCACTTAAAGTGTATCGAATATTTTTATTTATCAGAAGTATCACATAAGTAAAATCATGTGATACTCTAAAAATACATAATAACTTTTCATAAATAGTGGAGATCATTCTTATGTAGATTTGGCCTTGAAGAAATTGAGAAGAGAAAGATAACTGTATATTTTCTGTCAGTTGAAACTGTACAATATATGGCCTATTTAGAGGCGAATAGGAATAAATAATAAAGAAAATCAAATCAAAATAAAATTAATCTAATATTCCAATGTTCCCCCTCAAACGCGAGATGACGAAATCAGCTGAAGTTTGAAAATTAGAGCACGAATGCGACCAGGAGGATGAGATTTTGTGAAAAGGTCGGCAAGTTGATCTTCAGAAGAGA